>JAJJMA010254172.1:0-14292 GCA_023529015.1 Papaver nudicaule | reverse complement strand
TAGTTACCATAACCGATCATCCTTTTCTCTCGTTTCTTGTATTCTTTACGCCTAGCGGCTTCTTTCACATACTGTTCCATGATTGCTTGTTTCCTGAACCCTAATTTTCTTGTTTCCCCTTTCTCCTCCTCTGGATAGCTTGTATTTATAGGAGGAAGAAAAAAGGGTGATTTTATAAAACTCTAGGATTATGCACACGTGTCGTGGACCCCACAAATTGTATGGCTATGAGCACGTGGTCAATGGCGGTCAACGATAACTTGTTTAGTTGACTTTCCTAATTTGCGAACAACTATTATTGAAGAGGCTTCCTAATAAAACTAGCGTGCCCCCTTTAAAAGTAAAGATAGATCATCTCATTAAAAGTAACTTGTTTTTCTGAGTGGGTTTTCGCAATCTCAGCACTCTCTTGCCTGCAATTAGAGAAGGAAGATGGCCATTAAAGAGAATGAATTTGGTAATACAGTTTGTATAATCTGTTTTGAAGATCTAAAACCTCTGACTGAACATCTTCAATCAATCTCCATATGTGGTCATGTCTTTCACAACCTTTGTCTTCAACAATGGTTAGAGTATTGTGCAAACAGCTTAACGTGTCCGGTATGTAAGCAAACATGTAGCCAAGAAAATCTAACCCTTCTATATTTTCAATCAACAATACATTCACAAGAGCTACCGGAAAAGGGAACACAAGAAGACGAAGTGAAGAAATTACAAGGTAAGATTTTAGAACTTACTACTTCTCTTGAACATCAACAACAAAAGTTGAAAGATACCAATGAAGAGCTCACCAAATTCAAGGAGGAAAATAACAAAGACTTAATGTTCTATAAGTCTATGCTCGAATATAGAACCGAGGAACTTGTTAAAGCAGAGACGGAGGCTTCCACACTTCAACAGGATTGTTTGGAATATCGTAAAAAGCTTGCTGCAATCAAATCAGCATTGGATATTAACCTGGATGAAGACATTAACCTTGGTTCAATTGGTAATGTTGATAATAACAGAAGTAGGTTGCTCCACCCTAAAGCAGGAGGAGGACAGGTAATGGAGGATCAGCCTTCATCGAATCCTGTAGAAAGTTTCGTTCTAAAAGCACAAGGACGGTTGCCAGGCAAAGCTTTTTGGTTGTTCATAGATCTTTTAAGAATGTATAGGAGAGACAGCATATCCATGACCGATGTCTCCCACAAGGGTGCTACTTTTTCGTCACCATCCTGATTTGCTTAATGATTTCAGGCAAGTCTTTCCAAATTGATGTTATTCCTACTCTACGGCAAATACGAGGGGGGTAGATGAAGAAGACTATCTCCTTCGAGAACTGCATATATAACATACTATCAGCTTTTGATTTATGTGTTTCTACTTTCTAGACTTCATCATTCCATTAATATCAGAGAGATGGATATTTTTGGGGACCATGCACTGCATTGTTCGCATGAGGTGGGCCTCAAATATATACACCACCTGGTTCGCGATACTTTTGCTGATATTTGTTATTGTGAAGGTGTTCCAGCTAGGAAGAGGTGGATTTGGGCTTCCTCTCTGATACTGGAGTGGCTCTGAGGCCAGCAGATATATATCCTTGTATATAATTGGGATAATGGACATGATATGTGTATAGATATTACCGGGGTCTCTCGTTTCACAGGTGGTGGGGTACATACTTTTGTTCCTAGGAAAGCAATTGTGAATGCTATTGATCGTAAAAGGGACAAATATTTAGACAATTGTCCTGCCCATGGATTTGGTTTGGGAGTTCTAGCTTTTTTACCACATTGGGAGAGTTGGGGAGTGGTACCGTGGAGTTTCTGAGAGACTACGCAATTATATGGCTAGTCATGATGCGAATGTCATTGTGGGAGATTTTCTTTTTCATAGGATAGGAGTCGTTATTTAACAAGGAATTGGAGCCCAGCTTGTTTCTAGGCTTCCATCCAACTCTTGGAATCCTTTTCTTCTACATGATGATTAATGATTATTTTCCTCTTCCTTTCCACGATGATTAATGATTATTTTCCTCTTCCATTATTAATAAAAAGTTTATTATTATTTAAGAAAAAATAAATCAGATGTTGAGACGAATTTGTAAAACAAAATTTGTATTCAGCTGAAAATGTTCAGAATTTTTCTGACGGTTTTATGTATAGTACAATTTCTAGCGGAAACTCAACCGAAAACGCGACTCAAAACTCATACACCTCTTTGCAATTTTGGCAAAAATGAAAATTGATTAATAAAGGTGAAGATTAATTCAGGAGATGTTAAAAGATTTTTTAATATTCACAAATCACAACAAACATGTATATAGGTATTAACCTAATGATATTTTAGGAAAAAACTTAAAATTGAATCATAATTTAAAGAGTTTTCTAAACATATAAATTTAGCGAAAATCCGACGTGTAGTTTAAAAGATATTAATTAAAAGTTAATGTACACTTTTGCCCTCAACAAATAAAAGACTACTTAGTCAGTTCCATATTTCTTTAAAAATAGTAACAATATATTACCGATTTGTCCTTCTTCTACGGTTTATTTACGATATTTACCTTTATAGGATTTTAAAGTAGAGGATAACTTAGTAATTAAGGACACATAACCTAGTCCGACTGGGCGAGTCAACACACCTAACCTAGAGTTACTGGGCGAGTCTACACCGGTTTGATGACTTACCGTCTTCATTTAGACTTTTTTTAAAAAGTGATACGGCAGAGGATTGAACCCACGACCTGCTGATACCTAACCCAGGATACAACCACTAGACCACACGTTGGTTTTTAATTATATTGGATATTATATCTATATAACCCATTTATATCGTAAAATTCGATTACCCCATAAATAATTGTATAAAAAAATATTAATAATGTATACCGAATTTTCAGTACCGAACTTACATTTTAAAATCGAATTATACACGTACGTGTGCCGTTCCGAATAACGAACCGTTGACCGAATAGTTGACCGGATTTCCGTTCCATAAAAAACGAATTTACACGTACGTATGCCGTCCCGAACTTGTACCCGTACCCCGAATTGCTAACTAGGCTCCTACCACATTCTTTTACTCCGTTTGTAGGATAACTTAGTAATTAAGGACGATATTTACCTTCTTCTACCAAATCCGTTTGTAGTTTGTACAATATTTCAAACTTAGGATCAGTAACGTCGTCCAATCAATTTCACATGTAAACAGATCTACAATTCTTCATCCTTGACTCTAGTTTCTAACATTTTCTTATTTTCTCTAAAACCTTCAGTTTTTGTATATGCAACTAACAATCATATTGGCAGGTGCCAGTAATTCTAATAAATTGGAATACCGATAGGGCACTGTCTTAAACCATAAAAAAGAAAGAAGAATAATCTTAGACTCTACGTTGAGAGAAAATCACAAAATCAAATCCTGCTCAAAAGAAAAACTAAAAGGATAATATAAAAGCAAATGAATGAAAAAAAGAAGAATATAGCTACCGAATCTTAGACTCAGGAGTGAAAGTCGTGATGAATTTGTGCTTGGCATTTCCAGATACATATAAAGTGCTATGGGTTTGCTATCTGAAAATTACCAACAAATGAACACAATGCCAGGAGAGTTCTATTTGATATCTCTAGTAGCTTTAGATATCATTCTAATAAGAAATCGAAACTTGAAAAAAAAAAGGTGAATAGTACCTGTAGTATATGAAATGTTGTAAGAAAAAACAGCACCTGTAGTATATCAGTTGCCGTAAGAAAAACAACGAATCTAATTTGGTAATTATCAAAACCATCAATCCAAGAAAATGAGAAATCCCACAAAGATATTAGTTCAATGGAACTGAAAGAAACTCGATCATAATCTAAATCTAAATTTATGACTACCCTGATATTGATCACAAACCCATTCCCGGACAATCAAAATATTAACAAAGAATCAATTTCTTTATCCTCTTTTTGTAAAGTTCCGATCAAGAAATGTTTTAGAGAGTCAGATGAGCCCAGTAGAACTGAAAGAAGTTCGATTATTATATTGGTGTTTAAGAAATTATAATAGAAATAACTGAGCGTGTTTGAAAATAATACTTACATGTCCATCGATGAGTCTATGCTGCTGTCTCTGGAGGTCCAGGCTTATATGATTCTTTCTTTCACTATACTTGTCCTTTACAAATCAATCGAACCTATTTATTGGGGAAAAACAGCGAAGCTATCAAATCTAAAAAGCAGCAAACATGAAGAAAAGAATCCATATTCTAGATTAACAAACAACGTGAAAAAAATACATAAAAACTTGCAAAATATAACAAAAACCAATCAAAAATTGATGCATGACCATCGATTTTACTACATGACTACAAAAGTAGTTCCGGTTATCATCCAACATTCACATTAATTTAAAATGCAAACACATGTAAATACTTGTTGTTGAAGCATTCTAACAACCACTTTAAATGCAACGATTACAAACCATTAATACCATTAATCCAAATTGATAATTAGTGAATAAAACTGATAATCACATTTGAGGAGATGAAATTAAATATCTAAAAAATATCTAATTTTTTTGCAACGTTTATAAGCGTTGCGAAAACCGAAAATCGTCAAGGAAACCTTCAAAAGCTTGACGATTTTTTTGTTTTTTTTCTTGATTTTCTCTGGAAAAAAACATGATAAATCGTCAAGATCTTCATCATAAGCATGACGATTTTTCTACAGACAAGAACAATCGTCATGATTTAATCATCGACCTTGACGATTTTGTCTCTGTAATTTGAAAAAATTGAGTATTTTTCATACAAATCAATGTGTTTTTAGTGAACTAAGCTCCTCATTGGAGCATCATTCGATTATAGTTATTATTCGTCATATTTAACACAAAATCTTGACGATTCTAGGTTAATTTGAAGTCTATGTTTCATCGATTCAATGAAGTTTTTGTTTTCATTTAAATCTTAGATAGATTGGATATGTAGTAGTGATTAAATAGTTAGTAGGGATGAAGAACTATGGATTATGAATGTTTGTTTTGAATGTGAAGGATGATAGTGATTATTGATGACCGAAAATTGATGAAGATCATCATGATTTTTGATAATGGAGATAGAGTATTGATGAAGATGATGGTGATGAATTAATCATATCATTAATTTTTGTTAATCAAATTTAGTTAACATCTAATCATATCATTAATCTCTACTAATCAAGGGTTGTTTTGTATTTAAAAAAATATATTCCATATGGGATGACCTCTTTACTTCATTGTGACCCTATTTTGGATTCGCCTTCGCCCCCATGAAATATGGGCTCGCCCCCAAATCAGCCAGGTCTATTAGCAGTAAGCCCTCAGGCTTATCCAAAAAAAATGGAGAAAAAAAATGCAGAATCATAGACTGTTAAACTTACAATGATCATCTGAAACGAAAAATTATGAGAGATTAAAAATCGAACTTACCTTAAGAGCTTGATTCCTTTTCTATCAGAAACAACATATTTTCATGGTTTATCATTCCCAATTATTTTTTTAAATAAGATATATACTGCAACTTTTTTATAAACTTGACCCAATGACCCCGAGTTGAACCATTGGTTGGACCATTTAACCCTGACCTATTAACTTTTCCGGTTTGATGTCCGGGCCGGTTTTTAAAACATTTGGGTATAATGGTTTGCATGAAGAAGTGGTCGTTCCGCACTCTTGACTACAGTGGTTAAAACTAAGTTGAAAACAAGAAGTGGTGGATGAAGTGGAGTAAGGAGGGTGGGGTATGGATGTAAGTGAAGTGTGTCAAACTTTCTTAATGTTGGGCCACAAACAATCAACGAGGGACCTCCAATATTGAATCGGAAATTCTATTAGTACGATGGGGAAAATCCCATGTGTACTACCGTCCCTCACACCAAAAGGGCCCCTGTAAATCTTAGTTGTGGGGTCTGCAGAAGTCACTTTTCATGTTTCACACGGGATTTTAACTTGCTGATATTGAAATGTGGGGCCACAAGGAATGAGAATCCATTATTTGGTTTTAATTTTTATATATAAGGACGGCACCTGTATCTCTCTACGGCCATTACCTCCACAGCATTTGCAAGCACTAGGCTAAACAAAATAGTCAGGAGGGAAATGTGCATGGAATCATCTGGTTAACGGTTAACAGGATAACCCATATCTTCATGATCAGCATCAGGAAGATCTTCTTCGTCAGAGAAGGATTTCTTCAAGGATATCATCCTCATCTAAGAAGACTTCTTCTATATTCATATTTCCTTCTTGCTCTTCGCATCCATCATGCATGGTTGGTTGGTCATCATCTCTCTTTCTTTGGATTCACAAAGTGGAGGTGGAGAATGGACAAGACGTCTGGTTTCTACTTGGGAATTCAAAACCGTAACGCAAACGATCATTTTGAGCCAAAGCTGTTAATATCCAACTGCTGGCTATGAGCACGGTGGTCAATGGCGGTTAACGGTATCTTGTTTAGTTGACTTCCCTAATCTTCCAACAACTATTATTATTGAAGAGGCTTCTTAAGAAGTTTAAATCCTAATAAAACTAGAATGCCTCCTTTAAAAGTATGCATAGAGCATCTGATTGAGTCAAAAGAGGGCAGAATATAAGGTGTTTTTCTGTGTGGGTTTTCGCAAGCTCAGCACTCTTGCAATTAGAGAAGAAAGATGGCCGTTACAGGGAGTGAATTTGGTAATACAGTTTGTATAATCTGTCATGAAGATCTAAAACCTCTGACTGAACATCTCCAAACAATCTCCATATGTGGTCATGTGTTTCACGAGCATTGTCTTCAACAATGGTTAGACTACTGCACTGCAAAGAATAGAACATGTCCAGTATGTACACAGACATGTGATAAAAAAGACATAATTCGTCTTTATTTTCAATCAAATGGTGATATAATAAACCTACCGGAAAAGGGAACACAAGAAGACGACGTCCAGAAGTCGGCGTGCGACGAAGTGAAGAAATTACAAGGTAAGATTTTAGAACTTACTTCTTCTCTTGAACAGCAACAACAAAAGTTGGGGGATGTGAGTGAAGAGCTTACCAAAAAGAACAAAGACTTAATGTTCTATAAGGCTATGCTCGAATTTAGAACCGAGGAGCTTGTTAAAGCAGAGACGGAGGCTTCCACACTTCAACAGGATTGTTTGGCATATCGTAAAAAGCTTGCTGCAATCAAATCAGCATTGGATGTTAACCTGGATGAAGAAGTTAACCTTGGTTCAATTGGTAATGTTAACAATAACAGAGATACGTTGCTCCACCCTAATGCAGGAGGACAGGTAATGAAGGATCAGCCTCCATTGAATCCTACACAAAGCTTTCTTCTAAAAGCAAAGAGACGGTTGCCAGTTAACGCTTATCGGTTGTTCGGAGATCTTTTACAAATGTATGGGAGACACAGCATATCCACTACCGATGCCCGACGCGAGGCTGCAATTATTTTCCTTCACCATCCTGACTTGCATGATGATTTCAGGCAATTGTAACAAAATTCCAGATGATTTTATTCCTACTGTACGACAAATAGGTACGGGGGAGGGGGAAGAAGAACATGACTGTCTCCTTCGAGAACTGCGTATCACATGTCAGTATTACCATAAGATATTTGTGTTTCTAGACTTGATGGTTCCTTTACATAAATAAAATCATTCACAAAAATTAGAGTAATGAGCCCTGTATTTATATGCTGATAGTGAGGTTACTGTCAGCTCAAAAACACGGTTTACACCATGCTTATCAGAAAATACACAAAAGATAAAAGTAGTTCCAAAATTCAAGAATGCAACCAAACATTTAGACATGGTAGCAGGCGAATGCACACATAGACTGCCCATTAGCTTAGATCTATAGGGGAAGAAAAAGGTTTTCTAAACACAAGGAAACATTCATATGGGTGGCAGAGACGCACACCCCAACCATGAGGGAGAAACAAAAGCTAGAGATTCACCTCACCAACCCATTAAAGTTCTTCTCACTCTGTCTACGATCTGATTTTTAGCGCCACTGCTTGCCAATGGGAATTCACAACTGTCATCCAAAAGGAATCTGTATACCTCCCACTGACGGTCAGACGTGGAATGCCTCCAGATCTCGGCCTAAATAACAGAACAACAAATTGATTTAGGAATTGCGGTTTGGTTTTTTTCAAATAGCGTAGAAATATGGGTATGTTGAATCCTTACCGAGAAGATGCAAATGCCAAGTAACTTTAAAGCAATGGTAACATCATAGAATACACGCGGTCTTCCCTTTCCAGAGGCCTCTACTGGATTAGCAACCAATAGTTCGGTATCAGGCCCGCGGTTGGTAATTATAACCCTCAGCGGGTGTAGCATTTCCACCTTCAATCTAGAGCAGAGAGCATTCTGTTTCTCAGGATTGTTAATTTTCCCCCCATCCTTGTGTACTGTGAATAGGTCAATATCACGGTAGCCTTTGACGCTTGACGAATATCTCCCATAAGATATCTATATGAAACAAAGCAACAAGATTCAAATCAGAGAGAGATGACAAATTCACTCTTCAGGTATCCTAGAAAGAGCCAAACTAAGTAGTATGTTCCCCTAAGCAACTGATCTGTAGCATAACAATGTCTTACAATTACGGCAATTAGTACAAAAAATGGACGAGAACAGAGCGTTTAGCTATATCTGATCAGTTGGACATGTCAACTTCTGAATAATTCTAAAACTGAAACCGCCAAAAGGAATTCAATTAAACGATGAACTGAGTGACATTACCTGCACATCGCAGTCCTTTGACGTTCTCATAATGTCATAAAGGAGCCCTTTTTGATCAACACATCGTATTTGAAACAACGTATGACCTGGACTCAAGGAATTGTCTATCTTGACAGTGGCCTGCTTTAGTTTGGTCAAATCTGGACTTAAAGCCTGCGTATGGGTTTCCTTCTCTGATAGCTCACAACTAAATAACTCTTCAGACTCTGCGGCTGAAAGAGCAGACGCCCCGTTTTGAAGAGCTTCGTACTCTGGTCCTGCCAACTGAAGCTCACAACTAATACATGATGATTCTCCTAAAACAGCATCCAACCTTTCACATGTGTCATCCCGTCTCTTTTTTGTGTGTAAGAGCTCCCTGCAGCAATCCAATAACAAAATCTTAGATGAAGTCATGTGAAATGCCATCCAACTAGCTAAAGAACTTATTAACAAATTTCAGAAGCACTTCGATGGATTTTCCTTGACCTTTTTCAGGAACTAACCCTTTGTAAGAAATTGATTAACTTAAGCTGTAAATTTACCACTATGCCAAAATATACTGAATTATCCAATAAACACCGCTCTGAAGTTCCACAATGGAATCAATTGGTCAGCGGGAAGTAAAGCACAGCAACTAAAATCTGGCCATGGACCACTTACGCACCCAACTAGGCAGACTATGAGAAATACTTACAATGTGTCTGTAATAAAGAACAAGTCCATGACTTTGTCATCTGGAGTAGTCATCACTTTCACTCTCTGAATCGTAAGCTCAAGGTCAAACAACACATGCGTAACATCTGCAACAACAATTCAATTACATCAACAACACAATGAACCAAAGAAAACAAAACCAAGACTTTCGGCTATTCGTCTATTTACCGTGCAGTAATCCCTTGCGGTCAAGACAACAGAACTTCAAAAGGTAAACAGGTGTTGGAGTAGAACAACTTGATTGCTGAATGTAATAGAATGAAGCTAAACAAGACGGGCATACGGATAGAAGTCGTTCTTCTAAACTTGCCCATCTTTCATCAGTCATGGTAGAATCAGGTATTACCCATAATACTATATAACACCATCTCCCATCTGTTGATACATCTGCATCAACAACAAATTCACATAACTCCATCAATACCGGGTCACACAGAGTCAACACCGATTCAATACTGATTCATTTGAAACTCCATTACTAAAACATACAAAACTCCACCAACTCCGGGTCAATACCGATTCGAAACCGAGTCAACTCAGAAACATACAGAAGTAACAGAACTAATGACAAACAGATTCAAATCAAAACTTTATCTCAAGAAAATCAAAATTAAGAAGAAATGAATAGAAATCGAGGTGAAAAGGGATAAAGGGGGTACCTCCTTTGGTAATGTAAAGACCGAATTCAAGTATAATTCTACAAAGATCACAACCTAAACCAGTTTTGTCTGGACAATTGACAGTAATAACGCATGTTTCTCCTGGTTTCTTTCCTTTCTCTATTAACACCACATCATCATTCGGTAAACCCATTTTCTTTTGCCGTCGGGAATGTCAGATTCAAGTCAGCAAACACACATTTTCCGGGCGGTGGAACAATCTGTTGGGGTATGGATTTCTGTTTGTGTTTTTTGTTTACCACTAGTGTCTAATTCTAGAGAAGAAGAGAAGGAGGGGAGGAAACATAAAGTAATCGAAACAGGTGGGTGTTGCCTCCTTCTCGGGGTCCCACATGTCTTTGTTGGGATCCTTCTCATCGGTCATCACATTTTCAAGTGGGAAGAAGTTCTTGGGTGTCTAGAGGTGCATCAAGAGTTTGTCACTTACGTAATGTTTTTTATTATGTATGATTAAATCATATGTTAGATCCTTTGTCTTTTATACCTGTTTTATTTGAGGATGTGGTGATTAAATGGAACTGTGGTGATTAGAAAATCGTAATTCTTTTTATTTTTTACTGTGATGTTTTTTTTATTACCGAAGTCCTTATTTAATCACCACAGCTCCCAAACAAACTAGTTTTTTTTTTTTTTTGGTCTTTTCTATGGTATCCGAGTGCTATATCCGTTCTATGGATGCGTATCTTGTTAAACGTATAGAAAAACAAAATTACTGATGGAGTTAAGGGAGGAAGACTTGCAGCTCAGTAATTTCAGAATTTCAGAGATCTAGATTTTCTCGAGTGCATTTTAACTAGAATCAACTTTAAAAGAATATAAAAGTAACATCAAGTGGAAGCTAAATTTTTGAATGCCATGATGATGGTTTTGGCACGTCTAAATTCACTGATGGTTGAGACATCTTAATATATGTACCGCCATAGAGTGCACATGTATTTTGGTGCACGCATTAGGCGGCTTCCCTAATCATCCCTGATTTTTTTTTGTTGTTGTTGGGGTGCATATGAATTGCTCTAAAAATAAAGAGCCAGAAATAAAGTCGTTACTAGGGGAGTAAAAAATGTGCAAACGCTGTGTTTTCAGTAAATTTTGACGCCTTACAAATGTTCTACTGATATTGGGTGAGCTCGTAACATTAGATCATATCTCATGAGGTGCCATGGAGAGGTTCATAGCATAGGTCTCTATCCGAAGATCTTGGTGGAATTTTAAATACAGTAGACATTTTCCACTCACTTTGTTACGTGGGTAAACAAAAACAAAAAACAAATGACTAACCTATGACTCGTTCTACTACGTCGGCCACAATATCTAATCTATTCTTTCTATTCTATTATATAAAGCCAAGACCCCTTAGTGAAGCTGTAAGTTTTTAAGACCATTTTACCCTTACATTTATAAAATATATGCACAATTTATCTAAATATATAAGGATATAATAGTAATTCAATGCACAAATAAGGTTTAAATTTAATTTATTTAAAATTAAATCTCTAGAATCTCTTTCATTTTTTTTTTCTGACTTTTTATCCTCTCTATCACTTCATCGTAGAACTCTCTAGAATTTTTTAGACCAACTCTCTAGAATCATACCCTTCTTCCTACATTTTTATGGAAGTAGTATCGATAAGTCAAAGAAGTAGAGTTGTCGGTGGTTTTTGCCTTTCGGTGGAGATTGTGGATAGGCGATATCGGTGTTTTGTCTCTGCACGCGCAAAAGCGCGTGCTGGATAGACTAGTTCATGTATAATACAAGGTCACAAATCGAGAAATCAAAGTGGCGCAGCGGAAGCGTGGTTGGCCCATAACCCACAGGTCCAAGGATCGAAACCTGGCTTTGATATTTTAAAATGGCTATCTAAATTTGTTGCACAGTGGAATTTGGTTGATGCACTTGCATTTTTGCTAGTCATGTGCTGTGGGTCATTCAACTATGGCTTGGACCGCAACAAACTTTTTGTCTCTGGTACCATTTTGATTGGTTAAGTCAAGTGAACGGACTGCGTTAAAACCAAACCAACATGAGCAGCAGGAGACCACTATCATGTGTGAGACAATATGAAATTTACTTTACCAAAAAAAGAAAAAAAGACAATATGAAATTTGCATGTTTTTCACCAATAAAATGAAGAACACCAACCGATAAAATTTTGGAATGTTTGACCGTTTTTAATCGAATGGTATTGAAATACAATGTCAGGAATAAAAGATTTAAATGAGATGGTGGAGGAAGCTGAAATATCGGAATAGCCAATGGTTAATGAGCTTTTCTACGGTGGATTATCATCTTTGTCTGTAAAAACCGAAAACTAACAGAGTTGTGATATCACGGGAGGGATGTAGGTTTGTAGAAAATATATTCAATCACCATTTTCATGGCCAAGCTAACTGCAGTCCTGCACTCGTATGTTATCTTTGCACTCGTATGTTATCTTCAGTAGTTGGTGCATGGTCATTTGAGATCTTGTGAATGGAGACGAGGAAAATTAGTTAGAAAAAAAAAAGTTTATTTTGGAAATTAAGTTTATTTCTAAGATTTGTAACGGAAAGCAATAATTTTAAAAAACCGTCAAATATTAATAACATTTAATTTTAATCAACTCATTTTGGATCATCTTATTAGTTAAGAGGAAGGATTCATTCACACTCTTAATATAGCTTATATATGCGGGGTTTCTCTTTGTGAAACAAGAATCTGGTTTTTTATTTGTTCTTTGTTTGATTTATTCTTGTAAAAAAGAGTCTTGTGAACCACTAATTCAAAAGGAAGTGGTTTTTTATTTGTTCTTTGTTTGATTTATTCTTGTAAAAGAGAGAAGGAGGTAAGATTCATGTGTATTTGTAAAAGCTATATACTTGGTAAATAGTGTGAAATAGAGAGATAGAAAATAGGGAGGAGAAAGTAGGAGATATTTCCATTAAGATGTATATAATACCTTGGTATTAGCCTCTATTTATATAGAGTTAGACACGAGGGCATCTTAGTAAATAAACGTTAAACCTAAGATTTACCCTAGATATTACCCGTACATAACACGTTTATAACAGTAAAGTGTTTCTAAAGATGATAACGAATAATGTTGATTATTACTCATAAAAATGTTTGAGAATAATAATGACATAACTAACAGGATAATAAAGCTATACTTTGGCATTTCTTTCTTTCCTTTATGCTCCGAAAAATTCATACTCCGTCCGTCTCAGTTTAATTGACCGCTTTGACTAAGTCAAAAAAATAAGGAGATTATTTGAATGTCCGAGTTTACCCATATTAAATATAGATAGAATAAATGAATTTCTATTTTTAGGTAGGAAATAATAAAGAGAAAATATATGACTTTATTTTTTATAACTATAAAAGGAAAAAAGAATATAAATATTGTAATAAGAATATATATTTATGAATTTGTTTCCACTTTATCTAGATATTTTTTAAGGGTATATCTGCGAGTTTGTTGGAAAAATACATATTTAATTAGAAGCTGGTTACATTTTTGAGACAAATGAAAATAGTAATGAGGACAGTTAAACTGTGACAGAGGGAGTATATGGTATGGGCACATCAGTACACCAATTTATGGCTTATGCAGGAATGTAGGTAGACAAGACAAGTAATTAATCACATAACCATGAGATATGATAATCTGATTATCCAAATGAGTAATAGGGAATGATCCTTAGCTGAAGCGGCCATTACATTCTACTTGATGTGAACGAATAATATTAGATAGTGTTGACAAAAGTTGCATCCATGTGTTCTTTTTAGTTACTTACATAACACTAATGATCAAGTTGATGGCACTTCTCATTCAAATCCAACTATATATTTCTCCAAGAGCCACATACGTATGGGACTCTCAAACTCCAAATCTATATTGTGTTTACAGCAAATCCTTACTTATTAGATAGTGGTGTGAAAAATTAAGCTGTTGACTAGATAACTAGTACGTACTGTTAGGTCAAGAATATTGACTACCTAGTTGGATATCTAAACAAGACTACAACATGCACCCTAAGTTCGCAAGACTGTAATTCTGCTTGGAAAAGACATCGAATTCTACGTGAATTCTATAGGTACGAGATATTTGTTTAAAATTTTTGACGCCTTACAAATGTTCTACTGATATTGGGTGAGCTCGTAACACTAGATCATATCTCATGAGGTGCCATGGAGA
>JAJJMA010254144.1:0-10915 GCA_023529015.1 Papaver nudicaule | reverse complement strand
GCAATTAAGTCATCGCAGGGAGAGCGATAGAAAATCTGATGGATTTAGGAGATCAAGACAAGAGCAGCCTTCTGGTATGTTATTGCAGCTTACTTGCATTTACTATTGTAGTGAGTCAATTAGGACGGAAAGCAATTATAAGGAGACCCTGGTCGTGATTAATATAGTTAAGTTTGGCTTGGCCTTTGATGAACCCTTTAACTGACCTAACCTGTCAAGTAGCTCCCTGGTTATTGCCTTCATAACGCCTACACTATGAAGGATCCAGGCAACAATCTCAAGCAGACTTACGCATCGATGAGAATCCAAAAAAAGAATGACGAAGATGAGTGGTCCAACTTTTGATGAGTCCATAAGATACCAAAATGAATAAAATTTCAACACGTTGTTGATTTTTTATGGTTATCCCAACAAGTTTGCAAAGTATTTCATTTTTATCAAAGGTAGAATTATGCAAGCTAAAGGTAGAATCACTTAGACTTCAACTCAAGTGTGATTTTTTGTCTAATTCCTTTGATCTTTGTGCAAGTCTGCTTGAAAATGTTCCCATGACTCAAATGTTGCTTGAAAATGTGATTTTTTTATAGATAATCTGGCATGCAAGTTCCTTTAGATCTTTGTGTTGCTGCAAAATGGTGTTGGTGAATTTGGGCATTTTAAATTTGCTGTAAGACTTGCTTTGCTGTAATGAGTTACGAGGACCTTGACCTTTGGATAATATCTCTACATACACTGCTATCTTTCATTTAATATCAGTTTCCGCTTGCTTTCCAGTTGAACCATTAGTTAAGTGCATAGAATCAAGTTTCAGCAGAACAGAGGATTCACTGGAGAAAGGGAGGGGTAAAAGAAAACGAAAACCAAAAGTTCTTTTTGAGGTAAGCTGTCATTACATGATTATAGCTTCATACTTTGTTTAGCTAGCAGTAATAGTGATTTTTCATGGGTCATTTCTGTTGCAGAATGTGAATGTTCGAACCAAAACAGCAAGGAAAGTGAGACGATTTAGAATAATGCGGTCCCTTGGTCTCACAGCTCCAATTGGATCTCCATTTTCTCCCGCTTCCGAGTTATGAGCTGGTGAATATTAGATAGTCATGTAGAGTTCTTAATTTTTTTTCCCACTTCCATTTGTGTAGCTTATTTGAATTTTCATAGTTCTGTTCATTCTTTCGAGGAATCACGTCTATTATTTTTTCTGTCTCTCTTTTAGTTTGCGAAGAAGATTGATCATGTTAACAATAAGCCTTACTCGACATGCAACTGTTCTTCTTGATCGTTTTCGTATAGGCACATAACACGTAGCAGATATACAGTATATTCTAATGTACATATTATTGGTCTTACCCAGAAAATGAAAGAAAATTATTAATGCATTTCAAGGTAGCATGTCTGTGAAATGCTCAGGAGCCGTCCAAAATAATGGACTGTGAAGTATGGTTCATGCAGTCATGAATCATACGCATTTATCTTCGTATTGTAACAAGCTTTTTTCATCCTTCATATGCTTGTTTTCTTGTGTGGGGTGGGAGATGTGGGGACCTTATTAGTGTTTGGTTTGGTATAAAAAACAACAGTGCATGACTATTGGTGCTGGCCATTGTATATAATACTGCACATCAACCATTTTTGTCTCCCTCCATTTGACTACCTAACCTGTTTGGGACAAGTTTATTATCATTTTTTTTTTATTATTATTATTTTAAATAATCTGTAGTGTTAACCACTAAAAGAAATTCCTCCTTTTGTCCCAGACTCCCTCCCAGCTGATGTAGATCAGCAAGTTCATCTTCTCTTTTAGTTTTTAGCATTTGGTGTTTATTTTATTTACTCCTTTTTAATGATGTTCTGCACTTAGTGAATTGTTATAGACTATTGCAACCAAAATGGTGGCCTGTGGACCACATGGAAGAGCCCTTGGGGCATCACCATGTGGCTCTTCGTCGGTGATCTATGATCCTTTCAGAGTTCAGAAATCGTTCAAATTTTAGCAATCCAAGGTTCCCCTCAAAAACTTGCAACATAGGATTCAGAAGAAACCCGCCTATCTTCGAGTAATTCGAACATCCAAAACTTCATCTGTTGATGACTTTGATCCCACTGAATCTGAATACGTGGATCACGTAATGGTTGTCCGAATACAGTAACTGATTGGGAATCTAGAAAATGATGTTGATGATAATTCTTTTTATTCTTTTTGTTGTTGTTGTTGCTCGGTCGATGTTGATGATGATGTAAGTGATGATTTCATTTGAACCAATTTGACTTAGTTGTGCTGAGCGCCCGTGGGTGCTTACTTAATATTTGCACTATCTTCATGGGAAGAAAAGGAATTTTCAAACTAAAACTGTCATATTTGCGGTGTCCAATAGCTGCATCCAGAGTAATTAATTCCAGATACGCTAATTTTTCAAGTATCTAATTAAATCTTTGTTTACATGATTATAAAATACTAAGGAAAACCACAACTATTTTCTACATCTAAATGTTGTTCTGTTTCTTCTTTCTTCATAGGGAGAGAGGGAGAGGGCATGAGCCATGCGGCACGCCGAAGCTTATTGATTGGTGTGGTGATGTTGAAAACTAACATTACAAAACTAAACATTTTAAGATTAAGAGCTTTCTAACTATGACTGATTTCCCATTTTCTTACTTAATTATCGTTTTAGTCGATATAACGTTCGGAAAGGCTATTTGACAGTAGTGACGATTAGAGATTGCGACATATTTAGGCCTTGTTCCCTCCATCTGATCCCTTGCAAGAAAAAATAAGTATATATTCTTAGCTACATTATTTGCGAAACAGAAAAAGAGAAAACCATATTGGATTTCTTTAATGTATGTTTCGCTTTCTACTATTCAACATTCAGCAAGCAAATACAAAACTTGAGAAAATAAAATAGATTCAAACATTATACTTTTTCTTCACTGAATATTCTCTAGTCTCTCTATTGAAATCCCTTGCGGTATCGTGTTTACCAGACTAGGCAAGTGGTGTTTTGCATGTTTTCTTAAAGACGGGTCGGCCGAAAGTGCTCTTCCTTCAAACAATCATATGGAGTGAAGTTGTATATTAATGGCCACGCACAAGGAAATGTGTTATAAGCCTCATATGAATCAGAATGAAACCAATACTGTGGAAATGTAACTAGACGAACATTTGTGAACCAACTTGAATTCCTAGCAACCAAAGTTGCTACAGGAAGTTATCGAACCTATGAGAAACAAAGCAATCTTCGCGCTTGCAATCCACTGGATTGGTACCCTGTATCGACCTTGCCTATTACGGAGCCATGACGTATGGTGAGAATGGAGTGGTGCAGCGCAGTTTTTAATTACATTGCGTAGTTGCACAAGATTAGAAGTTAATTATTAATGGAATCTCGTGACTGGGGCTGCGTAATACTTCAGAGCTAGAGAGTTGACAATAGCTGACAAGTACTGAGTTTTCTATAAATTTATCTCTCACTTCAATACAACCTTCATGCATTGACATAAGTGAGAGGGAGAATCAATATAGACATAGTCATCTCTCTCAAATTTTGGCAAAACCCAAAAAAGCAAAGTTAATTGTGGTAATACACAAGAAAAAAGATGATTTCAGGGAACGCTAACAGTGTCTCGTGTTTTCACCAAATCATGTATGGTGTATCAGATGATGTCTTATCACCATCTCTGGATACAAGTTCAAGTAATGAAGATAACACATGTCAATCTAATGCTTTTCTTTACAGTTTCTCAGTTCTCAAAGACAAAGTTCATCAAGTGCAAACCTTGGTTAATGTTGCAGTTCTTTCTCCGGATCAAGGCGTAGTTCAACAACCAGTTGAATCTGTGTCAATGGCTATAGCTGGTATTGGAACTTTACTTCAAGAGATAATTGTAAATGCATCTTCCATGATGTTTACTTGTCAACAGTTAGCTCTAACAACTGTAAGTAATGAAACTTCTCTTTCTGTTAGTGGTATGGGTAGTCATGACATGCATCAATTATGGCGCGTTCCTAAGGTTGATGATGAAGTAGTTGGTTTTCCACCAGCGCAACTTAGTGATCCTCATCCAAGTCATGTTCAAATTGGAAGCGAAAATGGTCGAGGCAGCAACTTCTTTTCTGACGAACATCTCGAATGGTACGGCGACAACTATAACAATCATAGTACAACTAATGTTCATGACGACATTACCACCACCAATAATAAGAAGGTGGTTGTGGAAGAGATGGAAGTTGAAAACAAAGAGGTGAGAACTGATGGGTATTCGTCTACAAATTACGAATTAATCGAATTGGATGCAGCGGACTTATTGGCCAAATACACACACTATTGTCAAGTTTGCGGAAAAGGGTTCAAAAGAGATGCGAATTTACGGATGCATATGAGAGCTCATGGAGAAGAATACAAGTCTATTGCGGCTCTAAGCAATCCAATGAAGAATAGAAAATCTAATCCAATGGAAAATAACGCAGAATGCTACTCCAGACTGGTTCCAAGAAAATACTCATGTCCACACGAAGGGTGTAGATGGAATAAAAAACATGCCAAGTTTCAGCCATTGAAGTCTATGATATGCGTAAAGAATCATTATAAGAGGAGCCATTGTCCAAAGATGTATGTGTGTAATCGATGTAATCAGAAGCAATTTTCAGTGCTTTCGGATTTAAGGACTCATGAGAAGCACTGTGGTGATCTTAAATGGCAGTGCTCTTGTGGAACTACTTTCTCTAGGAAGGATAAACTTATAGGTCACTGTGCTTTATTCTTTGGACACACTCCCACAGGAAATACTGTCGCAAAGCAAGAAAAGTTTGAGTTGCACACTCAACAAGTGCTGATAGATGTGTAGACAACAATTGATGATGGTATTGTTGCTATTGATGTTGTTTTAGGCAATTGTTTTAATTGTGTCCTGCTACAGTAATTGTACGTGAACTGAAAGTTATTTAGGAATTTGGGCTCTTAATTACAAGTATAATTTATGATTTGTTTTGGCAATGTGTTCGATCAGAACGATCGATGTAAGGCCAGGCATGGGACTGTGCCTCTTAATATTGTGTTTTAATTAAGAATCCGATATAGACTGATGAATTGTATGTTTCAGTGACAAAGACCAATTAACAAAAAACAAGTTAACATTGGTGTCTGCACATCAGTTTTAGCCTTGAAGAAAAAGAAACGAAACAGAACAAAGAAAATATCGCCCCAACATGCTGCATACCATACAAGTTTCATGCCTTTCTCACTTCCAAAAGAGTAGAAGTCTATGCCTGCAGCTTCAATTCATCGAGGGGCAAAAACAAGAGGCTATGCGTGCAAAATTGTGCCAATTAAGTACTCCAGCTCTGGTTTTGGTTTCGAAATGAAGAAATTCCACGGCAGATCTTTCAACCCAAAATTTTTGGTTTTTTCTTTTTGTTTTCTTTCTTTTTTCCCTTTACCACTAACTATAATCTATAATTATTATTCTTCCTATCAATATTGGAAATGTTTGCACTTCAACTTTACAAGTTAAAGTAAACTATTTATTCTCATGAATGCTTACAAATATAAATGTACAGAGTACTTCCATTCATATGATGATATCCAATGATGAGTGAGTAAAATCTCACGGTACATTATGACAATATAATTTAATACGCTGCTAAGAACTGTGAAAACAAGAAATGAAAAACTCAGACCGTATAAAAAGAGCCTATACTAGCAACATAACATAGGTGTAGAGCGGTTCAATATGGCCTCCCGAGACTCCAAAACCGTCTGCCCTTCCCAATGTTGTATTCTAGATTCTACTGTTCGAGAACCACAAGGTGGTACTAGCTCATCAAAACATCCAGCAAGAATAAGTTACCACTCCATCATATTTCAGCTTTCCCTAAACTATCATCGAATACCACAATACAAAATTAGCCCCAAACAAGAGAGAGAAAGAGAGAGATGTAACAGGAAAGATCATCACCTTTCCCTGTCAGTGACTGAAGCAACCTTTTGCTTAATCATGTTTTCGGCTGCACAAATAGCTGATTTTGTTCCTGTGATTGTTACTTTCCTGGCAAAACAGAAATATTGACATCAAAACACCTGGGTGCAGATAATTCAAGACTACTGAGGTATAATGCTCTTACCTATCGTGTGTATCAGCGATGAAATCACCACGGTCGGATATCTTTATCCTGGCGCCACTAACCTGCAGAACAAAGGGATCCTTGTCAACAAGAAGAACTAAAGTGGGCTAATCTGACACATAAAAACAAACTAACAGCAACTCATAACCTGATTAATCTCCATTATATTCCTTCCACCACGTCCAAGAACAATTCCAACATGCTCATCAGCAACCCCGATAGTCACCGAGTCGCTCGGATCTTCCTGAGACATCATCGGAAGTTAAGTTTTCAACTTGGATCAAATAATGACCTCATATAAAAGAAAGAATAGACTGCTGAGCCTGCTCATCTATCATAATATGTATGTGGAGCTACAAAGAAACCGAGAAGAGAACTAACCTTGTTATTGTGATATCTTGCTCTACTGCCATTTGGTCTGTAGTTTACTGAGTTGTATGGTACAGCGCCAACGGTAGGAACCATATATCCATAAGAATAACCGTGATAGCCGGAAAGGTTTATGCCTACAAAATACAAATTTAAGAAAAAAGTTACCGACCATCAATTGCGCTCATTTTGAAACTATTGGAGTCTTTTCTTTCCTACTCATACGGGCTCATAACTTCCCGCTGCTTTGTGACAGTAACAAAAGTGGATGTTTTAAAAAGTTATCATACACCAACAGTTACAGAATACTTTCAATGCCATTTTCACCTATGATGTCCTTTCAAACTTTGAACACCAGCAAACATTACCAAATCATGCTAAGTTTAGTGCCATCTTTTTCCTGCTTCAACAGATAGTGAGATAGAGAAACTGAATGACACCTTCTCTTACTCGCTAAGTGAGCATAGTAGAAAATAGAGTATGAACACCAACACCAGCAAATGCTAAGGCTGGCGCACAATTTCTTAGGAGATTTGAAATCAACAAGTCAAACTAATTACTCCGCTAATGAGCAAAAACTTTTCATATCTGAAACCTAGAAAATGTCAAACTAGCTACTGTGCTAATGAGTAATTACTTGACATTGACAGTATGCTTCTTTCAAGCTTCAAGAGTTCATAGAAGAGAATTCTTTATCATAGCGTCATATACACCGGACATTGTTTATATACTCAAACACATCAAAAAATGTGGTTACCTACAGAAACAATAGTGCCTTACGTGCCAAACAAAAAGACTCTAAACCAACAGACGCACCAATGACAAAATTGAACCAAGTGGATTGCAATAAAAAAAATACCAAATCCGCAACTAGAGAGTGCAGCGCATACGAAGCAGACATAGAAGGAGAAGTGCGAACAAGATTAAATATAACAAATTCACACCTGCATATGAAAATGGAGTATTCATAGAATGTGCATAATGAGCATCTTCCAGGAGCTTCGAGAAAACCAAATCTATTGCTCGCATTTGCTCCTCTAGAGTACCGGTTACTGTCACCAGCCTATCGTTCAAACCCACATAAGTATGATCCTGCGGTGATATTTTGATGCCAGCTTGAGATTCTTCAATGAAAGATCTGCCCATAAAAATGTCATCAGCATATTTAATCCCAAAGAACATACTTCACTAAAACAGTTCTTAAGTAACAATGATTACTACTCTACAAAACATGACAGCTGTAAATGCTCGGGGACTTTCCGGGACATGAATTCTCAAAAATGCAAAACCATTGGTTATCAGGAATATAGTAAATTCAAAATCTTGAATAACAACAGTAAATGTTTAATTAAAAAGAGAAGTGCATTAGTCCAGTGGACAAGCACTAACTTTATAGTAGATCCACCCTTGCCAATTATGCCGCCACAACAGCTATTTGGAACAATAAGTCTCACTTTTGATATAGGTTCAGCATCATCCCCATCTTCAAAGTGAATCTACCAAGAACAGAGAACAAACAGAACATCAATTTGATACAGAGAAAGAACATCTATCAATGGGATGAAAAAGGAAACAGCAATAATGATTACCTCACTCAGCAATTTAGAGAGAATAAGTTCAATTGCATTTGTTACTTCACCAAAATCTCCAGAAATCATTATTATCCTATCAGAAGTTCCTGGGAAAAACTCATTATTGCGAGACAACTGAATCCGAGCTCCAGACTGTGACTGAAAGTCGGTGACTGTTGAGCCACCCTTTCCAATAACAGAACCTGCTGCGGCATTTGATACAAGGAACTTGATGTATGTAGGCCTCTCCTTGTCATCTGACATCAAACATGACAGATTCAAGTATTTAAATGTGAAAGAATATAAATCATATTGCTAAAATAATGCTTAATGGAAAAGAAACTGAAAGGTGTACTTTAGGCCAACTAAATGCAAAGGCAGCAGAAGACAGAACATGCATCCAGAGAAGAATATTCTAAAGCAATAAAAAAATGTAGGCAAAAACTTCCATATTAAAAGACTGGGACACAAATACCTTGATACACTAAAACTCCATTGCATCAAATTATCAGAAATTTACTGTTTAATAACCTTATTCTAAATATACGAAACTTCCTAACACGATTCCTACTGCTCAAAAACTACTAGGAGAATTCCATACATCCACTGTGAGTTCAGTTCCCAATAATGACAGTAAAACTACTGGATCTACACGATTGGGCAATATAAAACCCTACACCCAGGAGTAAATCACCATTGAATTCGAATACTTACTCACACTTTGTGGTGAGTCGGAAATCCTTGATGCGCATTTTCAAGAACAAAAAACAACTGCAAATTCCACGACAGTTATCCAATTTCACATAGTTCAATTGGAAATTTTGTTACACTAAAACTCACAATTCAATAAAAAATCAGTAAAGATACCAAAACAATTGTCAATGCATGTGTTCATAAGATCAAATTAAACACATTGCTAAACATACAAAATCAAAACCTCGTATTATAATGTGTAGGGTTTTAATTCTGCAAATACTAGCATTAAAAATAGAATTCGAAATAATGATCCAAATTAGGTAATTTAAAACAAAAACAGGAAAAGGAAATCTAATCAGCACGTACAGATCTCTATACCTGAAATTGAAGAAGATTTAACAGGAACTGATGTTTGTTTCTGTGTGACCTCATCTGTAGTAGTCGTATTCGCAGTCGTACTCGTAATGTGCGATTCTGGCGATTCCATTCTGTCAGTTAGCGAGGGAGAGAAATGCAAGAGGAAGAGAGAAGAGAATTCTGATGAGCGACAAAGAGAATCAGAGCATTCACACAGTTCGTAGAGAGAGGGGAAGAAGAAGATAAAGTCTTTTTTAAGAGAGAGAAAATAGAGAGATTAAGAGAACGTTCACAAGTAGTAGCGTCGCTTGGAAAAAGCTTTTTAATAAGCACTCGGAAAAGGTTGTGTTGATGGGTTTTCTTTTCTTTCTAATTTTGTATTTTGTTGGGGTTCATGATTTTTACTTGTAAACAGCCCTAGCGTTGCACAACAGTCGGTCGGTGGCGGTTTCAGTCAGAATCGGTCACCGAACCGCAGATAATCGGTTTTGGAATACAAAATCGTTTAAACAGGTCATTTGAACAGTTCGGTCTCTAAACCGGCGATTCCCTGGTTGGTTCAAACGTTCGGTTATCAGAAATCCGCCAACTAAAGAAAATTACAAGGTTTGTGTTTGCTTTGGTTATTAAATTCATACATATATGGAGTTTGTGTACACTAGATCATAACAATAGTACAAAACAGAGACCTACAAAGTTTAAGCAGGTCAAATTATAAAAATTATCAATTACAGCACAATAAATCAAATGAGATGAGAAGTGCTTTGCTCACCTCTCCCTCAATCTTTTTCTCTATCTGAATAACCATTTTTCCCAAACAATTATCCAAAACTACTATTTTCTTAATCTTCAAACATAAATTTGCTCGGATTTAATCTGAGATATCAGATTTTCCAAGTGAATTTAGATTTGTGTAATTAGTATCTAATGTTTTCAACAAAAAAATCATAATGTTTGTGATTTTAGGTTTTAGAATATTTTTTTTATGTTATGCTTATATCTAACGGTTATTTCATGCCATCACTATTATAGCTACAGGGCGTATCAATTGGAATCAGACGATATATTCCAGTGTATCTTCGAAGACGATCGATTATGGCGTGACGATGATCAAGATTTCTTTGAACAAGATCAATGGCTACTGGAAGGTTGTGATCATGATGTTTAGTGCAAATCATCTTTTTCATGAAGGAAGTTCTCTTGATGAATAAGAGTTATCTAAATGGTGAAGCATAATCACAACACCATCCCTCGGATTGCATCAATTAATTCTCCGATCAACTATTGCGTAGTTTTCTTATATTGTATTGTTACAATTCTGTGATGTACTTGAATTAGCATGTATTCATGACTTCCAATTATCCACTTGTAACCTTTCTAACCTCAATCAAATGAGGTGTTTGAAATAAATCGGGTTGTGTAAGCCCATCTTTCCGTCAAAAATTTAGACGAGAAAAAGCTAAAGAGTAGAAGATATGGTAGTAGTAGAATGTAGAGAGAAAATGGGAGAGGAAGAATTATTATTATTACTAACTCTTATTGATGTACTTACAATTGAAGTGAAGATATCTATTTATACTACAAAGGATTCATGTATCATGATTACTAGCTAAGACTTGAGTGAACAAATGTCTAGCTTGCATGAGTAGTAGAAAGCTCGGTGTCAAGCTCCATGGGAAGAAGGATGTTAAGTGTCAAGCTTGTGCATGAGGTGATCCAAGTGCCTAGTCTAGTACATGGAGTAGAGACAAGTGTTAATGATGCTTCTTTGCCCACACACATATTGACAAATTAATTCTTCTAG
>JAJJMA010254137.1:0-15263 GCA_023529015.1 Papaver nudicaule | reverse complement strand
ATCACATACCCAGTTTCAAGAGAAGCAAGCTTCTCTTTTATTTCTAACTAGGGAGTGACCCGTGCCTTTCGGCACGGGCTATTTCACAGCTGTCCATGTCTTGGATATTGACACCGCACTTTATTAATCCAAGCAAAACATTATACATCTTGATAGGGCCCATTAGGGCTTTAGAGAAAACACACTGTCCTTTTTAATAAAAGGAAGAATGCACCTTGCGAGGGACTAATTTCGCCGAGTACCGATCTCAAACATTTAGGAGGTTCAGTTATAAATGAAAGGAAGGAGTACTTTACAGCTGGTTAACATGGCATTATTCAATGCAGCAGTCAGGAGGGCAACGTAGGATAAATGTGGGTATACTGCAGCTAGCCAGGTCAATATTCGTTGTCCACTAAGTGATACAAATGCTTTCACGTTAATATGGTAAGCGTTCCACAATCTACCTTGAAAATACGCACAATACTTATAATGCAGTCGGTATAACGGAAGAAGCAGCTGTTGAGCCCGAAAACGGTCTTAGTTAAGTGGGTTTTCATTGTGAATTGATGATATCTGTCTTAGTTTAGTCCACTTCATGTTTTAATAATGTAAGATAAGTTTTGGTGAGTCGAATAGTCGAATTCATTGAAATGCAAATAAGAAACATGTAAAACCAATGGAAAACTTTTGATATTCTGTGAATACAAATGGAAGACTCCCAGTCCCATGACCCTCAAGTCTCGATTGGCATGGAGCTACATTAAGCTACCAAAATTTGTATGTACACACTTTGGATGTAATATGTCCGAGTTAATATTGCCGTTCAGTTCATTTAAGTTAGACAACCATGGATAGTGGAATAGTAATATTCATTTCCAATTAGGCCAGCTGAAAGCATGAACAACTGAAATTTCTGTTTACTAAGAGCATCTCCAATTCTAGGGGTGGGGGTCAAAAAAAAATGTGCCACATAGGATTTCTGACCTTTTGCACCACTTTTTCATCTCCAATGCAAGGGTGAAGGTGGGGGTCAATGGTGACATAGTTAGGTGGGGGTGAAGGAGAAGGTCAAGATATGACCTTCTCCATGACCCCCAAATTTATCTCCACATTATCATTAGATCCATTTTTGAATTGAAAATCAAAACTATTAATCTTGTTTTTTTATCTTTTTACAGAGGGTAAGACTCTATGCATTAGAGATGAACTTTAGGTTAAAAAGTTATGTTTTTGTTTGTATTTGCCATCTAGGAATGACCCCATTCAAAAAGGTAATATTTTGACCCCTACCTGCCACCCCTAGTATTGGAGATGCTCTAAGAGTTTTGTGGCAACATAACATACTCTCCTCTAATATGGGGCTGAGTTCCATTTCTTGTTGAGCCTAAACTGTGTTAAATTTCATATCTTCTCGAGAAGAATTGACTTATCCAGTTCAAGAAGAAGAATTGAATTTATTTTTGATACTTTTATGCCTGGATGAATTTTCTTTCAAACTTTCGAAATGGTGTCTCCAAGTAGCGACAGGCTTGTTCAGCCAGGTTAGCTAGGTTAATGTTATTATTTTCGTTGTCAGCTTCTGATCTTTGAGCCCTGGTGTTTGCTTCATTACTGCAACTTTATCAGATCATGAAGTTGATATGTGATATATGGAAGCAAATCTTTGACATGTATGCCACCGAAGTAATGACAGTTGAAACTGATTGTTGCTGTAAAAACAAATAGATGATGTCATCCTTCCCAATATAAAGTTGTACTGCAGTTGCTATAGAGAAAAATAATTTTGGAGTGGGTGAGTTCCAGTGCCAGCAAATCAAAAGGCCAGATTCATGACATCCGAGACTAATTTATATCTCCAGTCTCTCTTTCTATGCCATGGAGAGATGGTGGCCAAGTCTACATCACAGTTTTCAGAATCCCTTTAGGGCTTGTGACAATATGTAGTTTAATCAGTGGCCATTAATGCCAATGCCAATATTAGAGTTCTGCCACCTGTGGAAAGCAACCAATATCAAAAAAATGTATACAATACCCTTTTGCCTCATGGTAATTAGGAGGTCTGAAATGTGGGAGAGTGGATACTTGCCTACAGATAAGTGTGTCATTATGTAACAGTGATACGATGCCACTTCTACAACAAAATACATTATTAGTTTAATACAGTAAGAGTAAGAATACACAAATAAAGAGTCACACCCAATATGTATATATGTATATAAGCAGTGGTACTTGCCATATTTTTCGCATTAGTAAACCACTTGTACTTTAGAAATATGTCAAGTAAAATTAAACATGATAGGCACCTCAACAGAGGAATGAAGATGTCTTACCTTATGGTCTTTCCTGGCAAGCAATCTAAACAAAGACTTCCTAAGTGGGTTAATAGAACGGTTCCGCCTATTGTAGAGAACCAAATGATCCATCTAAAGAATCATTTTGGCACAGGTTATGGCTTAATTTACTTTATTTTTTTGGTCATCTAAACCTATAATCCACATGTTGGAGATGCCTGTACTTATATATATAACAAAACCTTTTCTGTCAATTGTTATGCTACTTAGCTAGGTATTCAGCTAAATACAGGATGATGTTCAATGCAACAGATCTTAAAGTGATAAAGCAAATGATTTGCTCAACTTAGGCCAACTCCTATGGTATGGATGTAAAATCATCCATAACTTAAGGAGTATCCACATATATATGGATCCTCAACAATAAGTGGAGCAAAAATCCACTATGGGATAAACCAAAAAGATGGTCCATCCGGTCATCTATTGATCGGATATCCCAAAAGAAAAAAAAGAAAAAATCTCATCCGACTTCACAATGACCGGATGTTAATAGAGGTTTCAAAATTTTGAATTAGAAACGTTTATAATTGTTACTAAAATGAACTAAACACATTGCTATATTAGGAACGCATATAAACAATTACTAATTTGAATATGTAATGTTGCTATATGTAAGGGATGGATATAAGCGTCCCAAACATGTATACCAGAAAAATAAAGTCCCATCCGGTCATTCAGTGACCGGATAAGAAAAACAGTTAATAAAAAAAGAAAAGTTGTCCGGCCATCTTGTGACCGGATGAGAAAAAAAAAAAAAAAATATCATCCGGACACTTCAAGACCGGATTGGGTATCCGATCATTGGGTGTCCGGATGGACTAGTCCACATAGAGTACCTCTAATTTGATGCATACCCTCTGGACGTCCACAAGTTGTGGATCAAAACTGCCCCATAGTGGCGTTTTTTTGCCACTTCTATCCATATCTTGTGGAGTATCACAAAGATATGGATGATTTTTTCTCCCATAGGAGTTGCCCTTACCTAATTCAAATAGCGGTAATTTAAGGTACCCAAAAATCTCACTGACATTAATTACAATTTCTATATGACGAACATTTAGCACCAAATCAAAGCTAGCATAGCTAGACATATCAAGTTCTAAAGCATTATATTTTCGCTGAAACTTAAAATCAAATTTTCATTTACATCAAGTAACAGAAAATCCATATATATCATACAAAGAACCAAATAGCTATCATGGGAAACAAATCACCACATTATTACCTACCTCGTTTGATATATGGGATTAAGCTATCCATTATATTTTCTGAGAGATTTGCCTACTTCGGTGCAAGCAGTACCCATATAGTAATAAGAAGCAGCATAGAGAAAGCAGTAGTGCCGTTGTGCGTCTTTGACTTCATATCGAATGAGGTACCCAGCACAGATATTAGAAAGAGGGGTGAAAAGGGCTCAAGTTAAACACACAGCTGGATAGGTGTAAGGAGTGCTCAAGTTAGTGTAGGATCACTACCGGATGATGCACTTTGTTGGAAGTTGTAGAAAGATGGACTTCCATGTTCTGTCCAAACTGTAGAATGTCTCTTATTTATGATAATGGTTTTCCCGACGAACAACTACAGTAATTTGTTCCACATTCAAGCTAGAATGACTTCCTAGGTACTACACAATTAAATAGCAAAAGTATCAGCAACATGTTTATTACTCCCTATGACTCCAAAGATGTGCCTCAACACCACGTTTTAAAGATAATATCTAAAGAAAATCGGGAAGAAAAAAAAAACAGTAAAAGGAAAAAGGTGATCAGTTTTTATACCCTTGACGACCAAAGCTCCATATAGTGCCGCATCAAATAACAGCTGAGAAGAAAATAATAATTATAACAACAACAATTGAACACCTAAAGTATAAACCTTTAATGAGTTGATGGGACACAAAGTGAGGCTGAGTTTAGAATCCTAAAAAAGCTTACGAACATGAATTTGTACTGCTAGCCTAAACATGCATGAAGACAACGTTTCAGCTATACGTTAAAGTTCAGCTTTACAGTGGAGGATTCTACGGTGGAAACCGAGGCATACCATTATATTTTTCTGATCAGTGTAGAGTAATTAGTACAATGACTTTTCGTTCATTATGATCCTTTGTTGCTCTTGATAGCGAGGTACAAAAGTTGGTCCGTCACACGGCTGATAAGCTGATTGGAGGGTCAGAGGTACAATACATAGTCCCGCAACCCACTTTACTGGCAAGCACATTGCATCCATCACTGTAAATTTAAAATCATCAGAAATCAAGATTTCCAATTACAATTATAGATATTGCAAACTGAAAAGCTTAGAATCCATCTTCTAGCTGTTAGTTTACGATCGATACTCAATCAGTTAATAAAAATAAAGCTTTAGTACCTGGCAACCACTTCATAATCTGGATGCATTGAAAACAAAAAATGAATTGTGAAATTTTATACCTGCCAACAAACTTCTTCACTTCAGATACAATTTGCTCAAAGGATACCCTTTTATACCCTTCAAAACCAAACCAAATTAATAAACAACTTCAAGAATCAAAACTGAGACTGCCGTCCAAAAGCCTAGAGATATTAAAGACAAATGCCCATTATACAAACAAAGAACCCAATGAAACAAAACCCTCATAATAGAACTTTTTAGTATCCAGTTACAGAGCTATACACAATGACCTAAATAAAAAAGAAAAAGTACAGGGAATAGATAACCATATGGTTCTTAAGTTTCTTCTCGTAGTTGACATGATAGCGAATCAGATTTGTTACGTTTGAATGGTTATCCAAAACAAACCACAAACAGGCCACCGTTCATGTGATCAGAAGACCTAAGTTAGATTTGTCTTAAATAACCTTTTGGACATAGCAAATCCCAAGTTGCGTTTTAGACAATCCCTCCTGCATTAACCTGCTAACAAAAGGTTGCCCATGCTTTCCAAAAACATTATCAGCTGAATTATGCAAAAGGTTGAATTTATTCAAAGTAGATCATACGACAGAATCTGTTTCTAAGCACGATCAACAAAGGGTAGGAGTAGGAACTAATGCTGTTGCATATCTACTTAAAACATCCTCAATCACTCAAACACTGCCATCCTTACACAGTCGTCATCAAATCTGCAATCAGTTAAAATAGAGAGATTTGAACCGTGGTCACCACTCAATCCAAAGGAATCTCAAAACACCACAGACGAAGAACAAACAAATTATAATAGAAGAGTAACTACATTAATTGGGATGAGAGCAACATGGAGAAGGGAAAGGGCAAAGTAACAACAAAATTAGGGTTCACTACGAATTGCAAACTAAGAACGAAATTAGGGTCGACAACAAACCATACACCAACAAAGAAAAAAAAACAAAATTTCTATAAATCTATTTGGTGAAAAAGTGAAGCAAGAGAAACTACTTACAAAGCAAAGTGGCTGAACTGGATGCTCCATCCAAATCAAACAATTTATAGGTACATGTGAAATTAAAACAACCGTTTTTTCAATGGAGAAGTTATTGTAGAATTCAATGGGAAAATTAAATTGAAATTCGGTTACACAAAAATCAGAGGGGTGCGGCCGAAGAAGATGAGAAGAACGAAATCATATTTGACGTTACGCGGTGGAGGTGGTGGGAGGAAAAGGGGGAACTCATTGCCGTACTGAAGAAATTGATTTAATGATGCTTACGTGGGAGTCAAATGCAACCCACCGTTAGATCGAATCATAGAATTTTACACTAAGAAGGATCGGAGGATCCTGACCACCACTAACACAAACTGGAATGTATCCTAGCCGTCCCGTGACTCAGAAAACACTCCTGTTTTGTAAGTATAGATGTTCAAAAGACACCAGTTTCTCATAAAAAAAAAACCTCTTGAAGATAAAACTACGCTTTTATTTCTTGCACTACACATACATAAACAAGGGGTTTTGCTGAATCTTCATCATTAAAATAAACATTGAGGGTTTATTGATGTATCACATACCCAGTTTCAAAAGAAGCAAGCTTCTCTTTGATTTCTAATGTTCAAGAGACAGCAGTTTCTCATTAAAAACACTCTTGAAGATAAAAATTACACTTTTATTTCTAGCTCTAGCAGATTCCGGAAAAACCCTTTATTGTGAATGATTACTTTGCATGAACAGATGATAACTAGTTTCAAAATAAGCTACAAAGAGTTTTGCTGATGATTTTTCATCTTTAAATAAAAGGGTCTAATCATTAAATAATCTTTCTCAAACCCTTTTATTCGGATGATTGAAGTGAACAACCAAGCTTAACAAATTTGTAAAAAAAAAAAAATAAAAAAAAAAAAAAAAAATGATTTTTTTTTTTTAAAAAGGCAAGATAAAAATAAAAAGGAAATGAGTGCCAAGATAGCACCCTTAAAAGTTACAAGAAGAAAAGAGCATAGTTATTAGAGAGCTTGCAAGCTTACTACCCTCTAAACAAACTAGCCCAATCAAAAACAAAATCATCAAGCTTGATACTTTTAAACGATTCAATATTGACGGACCAACTAAGAAGCAACACTTTGATTTCTACAATGAGTACATCTATAGATTTTCTCACTAGCTTTTTTCGATAAGTATACCGTTCCATTCCAACCACACCGCCCACCAAATAGCAAACGGTAAGCAATATCTCAAAAACACTAAGGGCTTGATAGATACCTTCAACTTCCACTTACGTAAGAACTTGCAGGATAGTCGATGGGAGTGTCCAAACAAAGTTGAGCTGCTGCAAAAAATGCTCCCAGATTTGCCAAACGAAAGGACAATGAAGAAACAGATGCTCCAGACTCCTCACTATTATTGCAAAAAGTACACACATTTACAACCACCATACCCCTTCTTGACAACATGGATAACGTAGAAACAACTCTATTTACCGCTGCCCAAACTAAGAAACTAATCTTCGGAGGGATTGTTTTGTTCCAAATGTATTCAGCAGGAAATGGTTGAGAAACAATGGGGCCCTGATCATGCAAAAGCCAAGAATAACAAGAACTGACAGAAAACATACCTTGAGAATTTGAAGACCATTCTCGTTTATCTTCATCTCCAATAAGCTTACCCTGATTATCCAAAACTCTAGGAAATTCCAAAACCTCTTGAATTTTCTGATCCTTAAGCCTCCTGCATGGCTCTATATTCCAACAAGCCATTTCTTTATTTCCATTATTTAGAAAAAAACAGATGAATTAAGTGAATAACCAACCTGTGTGTTACGGTTGTCAGGTGGTGTTGCTTGGGTTTCTTCTACTCCTATAGGCACTATTTACTTGGGGTACTATTTCTCCATCACTGTCTCTATTCCTATAAACAAACCTCCTACGACCTACCATTGATGGGACTAGAGAGAAAGTGAGTATAGAAATTCTCAAAAGGTTTTCATTAAATCCCTATGGACCGAGTTTTCGGTTTAAGCTACGTTATTTGACAAAAAATGTGAGAGGGTTTTTACCCTGGCCCCCCCCCCCCCCCTGCTCCACCACCTCCACCTCCTCCCTCTCACATTTTCTGTTAGATGACCGAGATTCCCTCGGTCCATCTAGAATTGTTGGAATGTTTTTCTTTTCTCTCTTTTTCTTTGTCTTACACCACTAGTCTAGTCTATGAATGCAGTTATATATGTGTACATATAATATAGGGGATATAATAAAAGGGTCCTACTATTTTCACCCGATTTACAAAAGAATCACACTGCTACAAACTCTTTACAAAATAATCACTTGGCCGTTACTGACACCATTAACTCGGATCGAGTCCGCCAGTCAGAGTTAATTCAGTGTAGGTAATGTCGCTACTACCCCTAAGAGCATCTCCAACAGTGGGTTATTACCTTTAGCTGTAATATTGGGTCATTTGGAAACAGAGAAATGCAAGAGTGCATGGTGATAAATTGAGAACAATAGATGACATGATAAGGGAGGTGAAGGAGACTATAGTCCTACGTTGTCGTTTATCCGGCAATTTTTCCCGAGCCAAACAACTGATACAGTTACCCATTTTCAGTCGTGTCGTGCCCCATGCATCAGTCGGATCCTCTCATGGTGCCAAATCATTCCCATCAAACAATCATTTGGGGACTTTTTTTTAGAAAGACTGATTTATGGGCTGCAACATTTTCTTTGGGCTTCGAATAATAAAAGCAAATAAAAACTCCAAAAGTAAAGGCACATGCTTTGAGCCCTTGGCAAAGTATGCAGGCCCTTGCCATGCGGAAATTACTTTTCAGCCCTTGCAATGAAATGACTAAGTTATCCCTCAATTAACACTTGAAATGACTAGTATACCCTTTCACTAATTAACCTATATATTCTTAATTTTATCCCTAAAACAAAACCAAAAAAAAAAAAAACCCTCTCTCTCAAAAATCGCCTGCCTCTCCTCTCCTTCTTTTCCTCTCTTCTTCTAAAAAAAAAACCGTTTTCCTCGCGAAAAATCATCGCGAAATCATCGACCTCGTCGATTTCAAAAACTTAATCGCTTAACTTCTATATCATCATGGTGAGGACGAAACAAAAGGCTGGTCTAGGTGATAAACAACCCGAATCTCCCCCGGAAGAGTTAGAACCAACTCTTGCCCAAGTTCAAGAGAAAACTCGAATCGAGCGTGGAAAAGGAGATTTGGCAGCGATTCGAGGGTATTTTCGCTAACCCATTTCATCAAATTTGCTTTTTATGCTGTTTTATTGAAGTTTCATGTTGTTTTGATGCTTGAATCGAAGGATTTAGGGCAGAAAAACCCGTTACAGATCAACATTCGGCCTCTAAAAAAATTTATAATAGGGGCCGAATCTACATCCGGCCTCTAAAAAAATTTAGAATAGGGGCCGAATGTATATCCGGCCTCTATTCTGGGTAAGCCGAAACCTACACTATCTCCTAGTAAATGAATTGATCAGTGCCCTTATACACGTTATTTTGTGTTTGGCGATTGTATCTTAGAAATGAAGTGGAAGAATATGAGGAGAAGCCCAATGTTATGGATACTACTTGGCAAATGTATGCTGGGAATGACTTTTTTCGTCGTTGCAAACCGGATGAGGGGATTGTGCTTTTCCTGGACAAATTCTTCCTCGTAGCAGGAAAGGATCAAACAACTGCAATTGCCCTTCCTCCGGATGGTGAGCTATCTAGGCAACTTATTGACGACCACTGGATGAACAATCTTCACTTGCTGCCTGTCTTGGGACCCTTGTCTCGTGATGGTGAATATGTCGCTCCAGTGACTGGTGATCCATGGGCCACAAATCACCCTGGAGTTCGTGTCCACCCAGAATGGCTTTGGAGGTTCAACGACCCAACTTGGGGAGTAGGCGCAGTTTGCTACTCACAGGGATTTGACAAGGGAATGGAAGGATTTGCCATTTACGGGGAAAACATCTTTGTTGCAGGAAGCGACAAGGGAGGATATGAAGCTGTGTTTCTTCCCAAGGACCCTTCACATCGCTACAGAGTTATGCAGGCTCACTGGTGGAAGATGCTACCAACCATGCCAATCTTAGGAGAGATGTCTCGTCCTCTTGCTCGTCCCCCGGGGTACACCAAACGCTTAGGTCTTAACCGTATGCGTGGAGCACCTTTTGCCTAAACTAATTAAGGCAACCTATACTGAAAACTTGACCTTTAACTAATTTTCAAGGTTTAATGCATGTTCATTATGTTTGGTTTAAGGCGATGTGTTTTTAGTTCGGCATTTATTTCTTTTCAAGACTATGTTGTTCATGTTAAGTACTTTGGATGTTGAAATTTATTTAAGTGGGGTATGCTACAATGAATTTTATGTTTTTAAGTACCTTTGGTGTTTTGTTATTTGGTTATGTTATTTGTTATGTTTGGGAATCAATATGCAGGTCACATTCGGCCTCCAAAATGGAACTATCGTGGAGGCCGAATGTACATTCGGCCCCTAATATGAAACTATCGTGGGGGCCGAATATACATTCGGCCCCTAAAATACCTAGACTTTAGAGGCCGAATGTTACACTGAGTTTCAATAATGTTTACACCCTAACATTCGGCCTCTATAAAAATTTATCGTGAGGGCCGAATCCATATTCGGCTTCTAAAGTACCCAGATTTTAGAGGCCGAATGTTACACAGAGTTTTAATAATTTTTACGACCCAACATTCGGCCACTAAAAAAATTTATCGTGAGGGCCGAATGTTACATAGATTTTCAATATTTTTTACACCCAAACATTCGGCCTCTAAAAAAATTATCGTGAGGGCCGAATGTATATTCGGCCCCTATTAATGTAGGATGTTGAAGGCCGAATGTTTAATACTATCAAAAAAGAGTTATTGTGTTCAAAAATAGATCCGTTGGAGTTCGAAAATAGATCCGCTGGAGTTCAAGAATAGATCCGTTGGGGCTCCTCTATATAAGGTTTCGATACAACTTCTAAAAGTTGTTATACCAATTTATTTTTCAAGTTTTTTGCTATTCCAAAATGGCGAGGAATTATACCCACATAGAAGATCTTGGGATTACTTATTCTTTCATGCGTGAATCATTGAATGGCTTGATCGGTGTTGTGGTACCCGGACAAGCGCCGTTTTGGAACCGTGTTTTTCATGTGTTCGTGAGTGCTACGAATAATCCGAATGATAGAGATGAAAATGAAATTAGAACTCGGTGGAACCACATTAGCGGAGAAATAGCTGAGTTCGTCCGAATTAGAAGAGCAATGGCCCAAAGCAATAGAGGTGTATCACGCGAAGAAGTTTTCAATCTAGCTCGGCAGCGATATTACCTTATCCATCACCGAGAATTCAAGTTTGTTGAATGTTATGAAAGATTGAGAGCGGTCAATGAATTAGTTTGGTGAAATGTTTGGAAGCGGTCAATAATAGTTTGGTTTACTTATTATTATTGTTGTATTTTCATCTTTGCATTGTGGTTGTCTAAGTTCTTTACCGTTTAATATATTCGGCTTCTATTGTTAAACTATCGTGAGGGCCGAATGTACATTCGGCTTCTATATCTGTTTCTTTTGAAAGCCGAATAATACCCTCCTTACCTACACATACCAACCATATATTACTCAATGTATTCGGCCCCTAAAAGGAAACTATCGTGGGGGCCGAATATTAATTCGGCCCCTAAAATACCTAGCTTTTACAGGCCGAATGTTACACTGAGTTTCAATAATTGTTACTCCCAACATTCGGCCTCTATAAAAACTTATCGTGAGGGCCGAATGAATATTCGGCCCCTAAAATACCTAGCTTTTAGAGGCCGAATGTTACATAGAGTTTCAATAATTTTTACACCCCAACATTCGGCCTCTATAAAAATTTATCGTGAGGGCCGAATATTGATTCGGCCTCTATTTAGTGTGAGATGTTGCAGGCCGAATGTGGATTCGGCCTCTATTTAGAAGCCGAATAATTAATAATATCAAAAAAAAGTGGAAGAGTGCATTTCTACTTCTTGAACTTCTTCAAATCCGACCGTCGTTTCTACTTCTTCAATGTAAGAGTGCATTTCAATCAAATCATCATCATCCAAGTCTTCACTATCACCATCCGATACGTTACATTGAGGGATGCCTTGCTCCATGTAGTAAGCGGTCCATGCATCAATTCCCGTCTTGTATTTGTTATACCAATCACATGAGTAGTTTCTCTCTACGTTTTCCCAAAAGCTATGGGGATGAAATGGAGGTAGTGGGCAACTAGGTTGTAGCTTCAAACCAATAAAATGACATCTTCCAACATGCCCGATGAAAAGTCTCCTATCATTCACATTGGCATCGCAAGGAGTCTTAAGCGGTACATAAGTTTGACTCAAAGCAAAGGAGTAGAAATGTACCACGCAATTGAATGCCTCCGCTATAAGGAACCCGCATATTGGAAAATCCATCCAATGTCCATCTTCGATTGTAGGGCCTCCACGTAGTCTCCTTCGAAATTGTATAAATTCCTCATTTGTACCCGCTACTCCCCTAATGCCATCCTTCATCATTCCTTGTAGAAATCCCGGTTGTTGCATAGTGTGAGGTCTAACCTCTCTCGAATGTAGTTGCATTGATGCCAACCGGGTGTCGGAGAAGCCGCGAAGGGACCTAGTTGCTCGCCCGTCACATGATACCCACAATTGCCATCTCCTTCAACATCTTCCATGCTTATAATATAAGGTCGGATGATCTCGGGAAGGTCCTCCATGTAGTTGCCATATATCATGTTGAATTTCCTACAAAGATTACCCGACTTATCCTTTGGTGCCGAAAATTTTCCAAATGCATGTTTTGTCTTGCGAGTTATTTCCTTCTCTTGTGGTGTCGCCATCTTCTTACCCTTGCCTTTCTCTATTTCCAAGGTAGGTTGCTTGGGAGACGGTGGAGTGGGAACAAATACATTCTTGGGGATGATGTCTTTTAGAGTCCACTTCTTGTTGTAACTAGGTTGTGTGCTAGGTGTCTTACTCCCCTTATTGTTGCCATTTCCCACGCTTGATGGAGCTTTGTTTGCCCGGCTCCTCTTCCTTGAGCTCAACACACTATCTTGTACCGGCATCCCCAACTTCTCCATTTCCTTCCTCTCCTCCTCATACTTTGCATTGTGGTACTCAATACCGGAAGGATTTCTTTTTGTGTAATCTTTAGACGCTTGCAAATTGTGAGCTCTAGTTGCCTTCCTCGTCATAGTTTGCTTCGACCTACCCTTTCCCGGCCTAACCTCCGGTTCTTCCAATCCCTCCTCGGTGTATGGATCCACGATCGGTATCAACTCGTGCAATAGAATTTGCCTTTGCGCCCGGTTACTTCGCTTGTACTTCTCAAGGAGCCTTTTTCCAACATCCGTCTCCTCCAAGGGTTCGTCGGGATCATCGGTTGGACGAGGAACAAAGCTTAATTGCTTCCAATGTGGATCAATATCCTCAAAAGGTATGAGATCGGGGTCTTCGTAGTTGGCCATGATATGTCGGCATGGAAGTCCCATCGATTCCATCAACATGCAATTACATTCATCGCCCGGTTGGATGTTGTGTTTATCCTTTTTCTTTCTCTCTTTCATCAATATCTCGATGCATAGATGTGAGACGTTATGAGTAAGGCCGCGGAGCATCTTGTGGTCCCCATAAGTTTGGTGTTGCATCATCCTATTCCATTCAAATTCTTCAAGGATCCTCCTAACATCACATGTGAAATACTCATTCCATGAATCGAAGAGGGAGACGAACGAGTCGATACACCCAAATAAGTTCTTCTTCAATCGGGAATGAGACCCCTCCACCATGCTTGTGGCTCGGTTCCCGAAGTGTTTGTGCTCATTCGTGAAAGCGTAAACAAACCGTACTGCATGATAATCCAACAATTCTTTCTTCAAATACTTAATGACTTCGTCGAACTGTACGCTCCAACGATCAACAAACAATTCATACCTTGAGTTATAAATTCCACGGGTCGGTGAAAAAACCAAATTATCCCACTCTTCCGAGAATAATCTAAACATTTCTTCATTCGCTTCAAACTTAGCAAGGAACTCCTTTTCCAAAGGCTCTCGTTGATCTTCCGGTGTCTTTTTAATCTTCTGAATTTCACCCATCTTGATAGGTTGTATTATCGGTTGGCACTTTTTTTGACACAATTCCAAATGTGATAGGTGCAAAGGAAGTTCACGGCGTCGGGAAATACATTTCTTATAGCCGCCATCAATGCATCTTCATGGTCGGTCACAAATACCTTGGGAAGCACTTCCGGATCGTAGAGCATCTTACATGCGTCCAATGCCCATTCATAACTCTCGGTCGTCTCGTCATTCATAAAAACAAATGCCACCGTGAATGGTGCCTTTGTCGACGTATGACCAACTATGTTCAACAAGGGCATTTGATACCTATTGGTTTTGTAAGTGCAGTCCAACAAAAGAACTTCTGGAAAGCATAAGGCCAATTGGACCATTGCCGGGTGGGCAATGAATAAGTTCCTCACTCTTCCTTTGCCATCCAAATCCTTCTTGACCGTGTAGTTGTGTTGCTCAAATAACCACATCAATTGTTTAATCACACTCCTACCTTGGCAACCCCTCCTTTTAATTGTAGCTCTTGCATTGTATACTTGTTTCAAGCTACTCTTGTTCTGCGGGTTATCCTTTTTCAACTTCCCTAGTATTTTTATGGGAGGGACACGTAATTCCGACAACGTCTCGATTTCCTTGTACTCATTTGGTTTGAATGCTCCGACTTTGTAGTGTCCGTGAAGGTCATGTGGACGTTCGTGATTATGACGGCAATCCATGTTTGGATTCATATGCCACAATTCTTCGGTACGGTTGCAGTTAAAAACTACCTTGAAAGGGCAATTCGCTTTCCTTGTCATTGTCTTGTACCTTTTATCCGTCTTCCCGGGCTTTCGAACTTGTTTCTTCGTGTGTCTTCTCACCAAGGTGCTTACCCCACTCCTCTCACAAACCATCACTAACCGCCATTCATAGCTTTCCCTACCTTTTACGAGCACGCCCATTATTCTCTTTGCATGTTCTACGATCCAATCTCGGCATTCGTCTCTACATTTCCAAGTCTACATAATCAAATCGAAACAACTAAGAATTTGAAATACAATGGGGTTGACTAAAAGAGAAGAGCGAGGTAAAAAAAACCTACCAAGCCGAGAAAAGGTAGATAATGATCTCTAGTATCTTCGTGAATGGTTTGTAAGGGATCCACATCTTCGGCGGTTGTTTCAATACCACCCGGAACAACCTACAAGAGAGAAACACATGTAAGCATGCAACATTCGGCCTTCATTTGTTAGTAGCCGAATACACATTCGGCCTTTATTTTGGATCATATTGACAGCCGAATTAACATTCGGCTGGCACGATAAATCATGTTAGAAGCCGAATGTACATTCGGCTGTTAAAATTTACAAGCCGAATTAGCATTCGGCCCCTATTATGAGAGCTTTTGCCAGCCGAATGTGACGCTGTAAAAT
>JAJJMA010254079.1:0-11510 GCA_023529015.1 Papaver nudicaule | reverse complement strand
TGGCGTAAAATCTTGTCTTTTAACATGGATCTATTCTAAGCCCATTGCTTTGCTTTACAATTTTACCCTTATACCAAAATGCATCATCTACACCCTTACAACATTAATATTAGGACTAATCTAATTTGGACTAATCCAATATTGTTCCTAATCTTAATTTAAACCAAAAACTAAAAACACACAAAAAAAGAAATCTCAGAATTAAAACATTTTCTCTCCTTCTCCTTCTTCCTTCACTCAACCTTGTTTTCTCCACCAAAACCCATCAAGTTTTCTCAACTACAATGGATTATGTTGGAATTTTTAATCATAATTAATTTGTGTGAGTGAAAATGATTTCAAAATTTGAGTTCCAAGAGATGTGTTTTGGGTCATCTATTTTCAGCATAAGACACTTAATGAATATGTGTTACGGAGAGTCACTATTAGACATGGTGAGTCACCTGTTGGGGAAGAGACACCTTGTAGAGTCCCCATTGACTCTATAAATACTCATCTATTGTCTTAGTTTTGCAAGAGTTTTTTAAAGAAAGTTTTGAGAAAACAAAAGTGTGTCCAGAGTCAGAGTCATTAAGAGCACACTAATCATCAACATTCGTTGGCCGAGTAGTATTGTAGTGCTACTTACTACAAGGCGTGATCGTTGTATCTTGGGAGACGACATCTGTAGACCGTGAGCACCGTATGCGGGGATGAATTGTCTTAAGGAAAGAGGAGTACCTCGCCTCGATCAACCAATTCGATAAGTCTTTCTAACTTTCTTTCTTGTTAATATTTAATTTTGTCGCATCGCTATGATTTCCGAGAAACCGAAACGCATATTTTTCCAACAAATTCAACCCATAATGGTGGAGCAATGGAGGAGCAAAGGTAAGAATCCAAACCCACCTCTCAATTTCCTTTTTTAGTTCATTACTTAGCTTAGATTCTAACGAAATCAATCAAAAAACGGGAACCAGATAGACTTACGACTACCTAAAGCTCATCGTTTCTAGCCGAAAGTCATAGTTACGGCTCCTATTTGTAGAACAAGTAGTCGTAACTTAAGTTACGTCTCCTATTTGTAGAACAAGTAGTCGTAACTTAAGTTACGTCTGCGTCTTAGTAGCCAAAGGTTTAATATAGTTACGGCTATTACTGGCCGTAAGTTTTGTTACTTTCACAAAAATTTTGTGCCGCAAACTTACAAGCCGTAAGTGTGTATGTATGAGCCGTAGGTTCAATGATAATATGTAAGTCGTTTTACGGCCAGAAGCAACAAGCCGTAATTTAACTTACGACTTCTGTTTTAAGTTACGGCTTGAAATCTTACCCAGAGTAGCCGTAAGTTTTAAGTTACGGTTTGTTATTCATGCCGTAAGTCGTTTCTGAACGTAAAAAAAAAAAGTCAAAATTTTCAGTTTTTTTGTATTCTTCGAAGCGATTAGAGGTAGAAAAAACTTCAATTTTTTCTTTTGATTTTTCAAAATTGAACTAATAATTAAGATTTAACTAGTCTCTAATTCAGGATGGACAAATTACCATTAAAAAAATTAGTACACAGGGTCTGCCAAAATGATATGTGGAGAAAGGAGAGGGGCATCGTCTTTTCTTGAAGCCCCAATATCAGCACTCTTGTGTATAGCTCGGCAAACTTGGGGTCGTTTGGACCATTGTTGCAAGTCTTTGGCCATAGGAGCATTGGAAAGAGAGGCCAGCGACGAAACTGCCAGATAGCCCAGTGGACGGACACTCGAGATTTACCACCGATGGATAAAAATCCGTCTGATCAAACATTTCAAAGGGATATAATCCCCTGTCTCTCCAAAGTCTTCCACTTCCGTTTTCTCTGCTAAAACCTAGTTTCCCTCAAAACTCAATCATGTCAATCTCTTCTTCCTTTCGATTACTACCCCCCAAAATCCCACTCTTTCTCCAAGCAAAATTCCCAATTTCTAAAACCCTAATAATCCAATCACCAAAATTCCTCTCAAATATCTCTTTCTACTCATCAATTTCAATCCAAAAACTACCCACAAAACTTTCTTCATTACCACCATCTTCATCAACTGATTCCACTTCTCTTCAACCCATTGAAGAACTTCCCCAAAACCTCCAAGACATCATAAAACTCTTCCAAACAGTAGAAGAACCCAAGAAAAAGTATGAACAGCTTTTATTCTATGGGAAAAAACTTGCACCATTAGATACAAGATTCAAAACAGAAGAAAATAAAGTTAAAGGTTGTGTTTCACAAGTATGGGTTAGAGCTTACTTTGATTCAGACAAAGAGAATGTATTATTTGAAGCTGATTCTGATTCAGTTCTTACTAAAGGTCTTGCTGCTTTACTTATTCAAGGTCTTTCTGGTATACCAGTTCCTCAGATTTTGAAAGTTTCACCTGATTTTGTTACTTTGCTTGGTCTTCAACAAAGTCTTACTCCTTCTAGGAACAATGGGTTCTTGAATATGCTGAGATTAATGCAGAATAAAGCTTTACAATTATACATTGAATCTCAAAAACAAGAGAGTGGCAGTTCTGTAAATAGTGCTGAATTGGGTAGTGAGAATCAGATAGAGAATAGTGAAATTGAGGTTGAGGAGTTGAAGACTGAAGAAGTGGTAAGTGAAGACAAGACGAATGGGAGTGTGGGTTTGAAGAGTAGAGGAGAAAGAATTAAGGAGAAATTGGAAAAGGAACTTAATCCTATTGAATTGGAGATTGAAGATATTTCTTATCAGCATGCTGGTCATGCTGGTGTTAGAGGCAATAGTAATGGTGAGACACATTACAACCTTAGAGTTGTATCTAAAGAGTTTGATGGGAAGAGTTTGGTGAAACGGCATAGGCTTGTTTATGATCTTTTGCAAGAGGAGTTAAACAGTGGATTGCACGCACTATCAATTGTTGCGAAAACACCAGCTGAAGTGAATGGCAAATGAAATGGATAAACACAAAAAAGGTTCTATTTTTAATGTTCTCATTTCTGAGTAATTTTATTATTTCTGGCTTACAAATACGATGCAATTACAGTTTGAACACTTAAACCTCTGAATGCAAAATTGAGTTATAAAGTATAAATTTGTCTATAATTTCCTGCTAATTTATTTGTCATTTAGTTCTTGAAGTGCTGTTCAATATTCATGGTAACTAGTTTTGTGCTTCAATACAAACCTAATTTACAATGTGAATGTTTTCATATTGTGCTTTCTCTTATAGATTCTTAGACAACTTAGATCTTTCTCTGGTGGAATTGACTAAAGAATATATATTGGAGTAAAGTGGGTCTTGAAGTGTAGCACAACCGCTTTAAATGTTAGTTATACAGAGTAGGATATCAATTCAACAACCTCAGTGTCCTGTCCTCTGGGTAATTAAATTTCTAATAAGTAGTTAGCATATATTATCCTGTGCATGTATCTGGTTTACCAGTTCAACACAAATGACTAGTCTGAATCTTGTAGAGCGTCCATGAAGGGTCCAGACTCCTTGGCAGCAGCGGTTGAACAGAAAGTTCATATTCAACCTTCTAACAGTTTTTTACTTCTTCCTGTAGTCCTACAAAAAAAGTTCTGTCTGATAGTTGTCTTAAGGAAAAGGAAATGTTTAGACTTTAGACTGTACTCTGTGTGTTGGATGTTTCCCATTGGATATCTAACAATATTATAAAACAAATACAAGAAGAAACTGAATATCATTTGCTGTTATGTTGAAAGTATGGTATCATAACCCAAAAGTAACTATGAAATTTACAAACTACTCTACTAGTTTCTTTGGCCTGCATGAAATGTGTAAATTCTTTCATGTTTATATTCCCAAAGATGATAACAGAAGCAGAGTATATGATCCAATAGAAGAAACAATAACAAATCTGTACCATATCATCTCTTCGTTCTGCAACTACGAGCAATAAGAACGCCTGTTGGTGGTCCAGTCATCTCAAGCAGGCATCTGCAGTGTAACCAGTAAGAAAAATGGGCGAGACCCAAACTAGCTCTAACTCTAAATGTTCCTCTAATGTTATATTGAACTCTGTTTGTCTGAACTTGGTTTCTGAGCTGCACGGATAAATTCAGAGGCAAGTAAACCTCACTTGATATCATGTGAATCGCCTCCAGTCTTGCTTCTCCCTTCCTTTGAGTGAAGGGTTTCAGAGCTTGAGTTGCAAGAAGCCTGTCATGGAAGTACAGCTCTATATCCAAATATTCAAACCTTACATCTATTTTCCTGTTTGGATTCGAAAAGTTGGCAAGGAAGGTGAAGTCACCGTTAAAATATTCCGGTGAATCGAGGTAAATGCTATTTAGGCTTACTGCAGTGGTGTCAAACAATGGGTGTTTTGGTTTAACAGCAAGGAAGATGATCAAGATGGCAATTCCTGTCACAATTAGGATGATACTAAAAATGATGCATAAAAAAGTACCACACAAGATGATTGGGTTGGTACGTCGGGGTTGGAGTAACATAGGTCTACGTGATTTTCTGCCATTGGGTTCAGGAGCTGAAATTTGTTGTGGATGGTTAGGATAATTCATTGTCTCTTTAGAGATGATAATTTGATTAAGAGGAGAGGATTTGCTTTGCTTGTGAGCTGGAGGAAGGGAAAGCATCTTAGAAGAAGTGAAGTTGTGAGGAGAAACCTCTGAAGCAAGGAATGACTCTGATGAGGCAATGAAATATGTAATTTTCAAATGAGTTAACAAAGGAAGCAAAGAAACAAAGTGGGCCAAAAAGCCCACAGAAAAAAGAGAGAGAATGAGGGAAGTTATGGGACCAATCATCAGTGTCATTTTGAGATTGGGAAAAGGAGGTTTGATGGATTTGAAATCAATTTGAAGTGGAAGAGAAAGTGAAAGTTGGCTTTGAATTGCTTTGCTCTGCTTTTGGCATCTCGAAACTGTTGGAGTAAATAATCGAATATAGAGTACGAGTACATGGTACAAGTGTTGGCCATGTTTTTTTTCTTTTTTCTTTTTGCCTTTTCTGTTTTGAGGACATGAAAATGTGGTTAGTCTTGCCATTAATACTCATCAATAAATAATGTGATCAACAACTATCCACTAAGGCTGTCAATATTAGTAGATCGGTCAAATTTTATTTTTTTCTTTTACCCCACTGGTTTTCACTGTAAAGAGAACTTCTTTTTTCTTCATCTTCTCCTTCTTTAGGAAGGTGATAAGTTTTTTACTCTCAGTTACTCTGAAATAAATTCTATTCATATGCATGGGAAATCGTTTTGACTAGTAGTACAAAAGGCACTTGGATATACATAAATAACAGCCACACGCCCACCCCCAATAACTTGTTAGACACCTCTTGGTTGGAAAAGAAGAAGAACAGTTCACTGGTTGTCTGGTTGAAGGTCTAACAAATGGGCAACATCATCTCAAATACTATTGCTTGTTTAGGTCTTGGCAGCGTTAGGTACAAGTTATTGGCTGGGGAGACTGAGAAGAACATTCAAGAGAGAACAATATCGAATGATGAACACAAAGGCACAGAAGTAGCAGCACTGATGCAGAAAAAAGATGATCCAATGAAAAGTCTTTTTAGTACTACAGAAAGATGGATAACACACTACATCAGTTCTCAAAAGATACTACTAGTTGGGGAGGGGGATTTTTCATTCTCAGCTTGTTTAGCTAGAGCTTTTGGCTCTGCTGCCAATATGGTCGCCACCTCTTTGGATTCGGCAGGTGATTCTTGTTTTTCTTTTTCATTTTTTTCTTCTTGTGTGAGCGTATATGTGAAGTTTTATATATTTATTCAATCTTCAGAAACACTATGGAGAAGGTTACCGAGTTCTGAAACCAACATTGATGACCTTCTAGAACTGGGGTGCTTGGTTCTACATGAAGTTGACGTTCATGATATGGCATCATCTTCAACTTTCCTCATGCAGGCCATTTCCGCAAGTTACGTGAAGAAGATGTAGATCTAATCCTGTAAGTATGAATTATCAGTAACAACTTATCAATGTTTACATATACAGACATATCTGCACGTCTTATTTAGCAGGTGAGCTAAATGTCAGAGTCTTGCTGATTATAATACTTAATTCCTATCAATCTGTCTGATATGAGCAAATGTGTGTGCTTATTACAGAATGCACAAAACTCTCTGAAAAAGGAGGGGTACCGAAATACTACCAACTTTTCGTTTTGGCTCGTGAGTCTTATGGTTTAAGTCTGGACGATTTCAAAAATCAATATCCAAACTTATAACTGGAGTTGTTAGACCTCAACAAAGATTACTTTGGAGTCAACTCGACAGTTATGCAATAACGTACTACTTGGTGCTTTAATTATAAATCAGAGTTATAATGCGGAAAGTAAAAGCACACAAGACACCAGAGATTTTTTTAACGAGGAAACTGCCTTGCAGAAAAACCTCGGGACCTCGTCCAGTTTGAACACCGCCCAGTACAAACTGACTACAAACACTAGCCTACTATAAGACTTCGGTCTGGGATGTAGCAGAGACCAACTCAAGCCCTCCAAGCGAATTGGCTACTGTCGCCTTCCTTACGTCTCTAGATCCCCCATAGATCGTCACGCACTTGATTCCCCCAGCTGACGTCCTTTACAGGCCCAGGAGTTGCTTTGACCGCTGTCAAAGGCTTGTGTCAGCAATACTGGCTTTTCAACCAAACTGTTGACGTATGGTGTAACTGTCCTCAATCAGTTTACCATACATAAGATGACTTCCTTCGGATTGTTAAATCCAGGTCATACGGAAATCTACTTCTTGAACCGGGGCTGACAAGCAAACCAAGTAAGCAATGCCCAATTCGAATCTACCTCAGTTATACACGAAGAACCACTTAAGGAACTTGTATAACTGGAGCCAACTAGGTCTTACAACACCGAGTGCAGCCGTGCGTTGCTACCTTTCCAACCTTGTTGAGTAACGTATCAGTTCTTGAATAGCCGTATAATAGAAGAGACGGACTTTAGAATAGACAAGAACGTGATCAGGTTACCAAGGTTACAGGTTAATCTGATTTCAACCAAATATGGTTTCAATCTCCTACCTGTGCTTCCCAACTCTCAAGAGAAGTCTTTATAGTCGTAGGGAGTTCCCAGAGGAGCTGCAACCTATAGAGGATGACTATACCACAACAAGCATTCACCGAAGTGAAAAGAGTTTACGCTACCTTCCCTAAGGACCTTCACGTATGCTTGATGCTTGCGGTATTTGTCCGTAGACACCTCTATTTATAGCACTCAATAAGATAGGTTGCTTTGGAATAAAGCAATCAATTACTTGTCCCACAAGTTAGGGAAACCCTAAACTTGGCAACCAAGTAATAGAGATTAATCTCAATTGAAATTCTTTTTAGAGTTATCTGCTAAGTGTTTTGTTAGCTCAAAAACACTTCAAGATAAAAATCCAACAGACCAAAGATAATCTTATCTTATTGACTCATTGAGGATCGTTAGATGGAACACAAAAGATATTATGTTTTACACAAGTCCATCTAAGAGATAAAGAAGTTTGGACACCTAAAACTGACAACTAGCTTAAAATATTCATTAAATCCGACATTCCGGTTTGCGAACTGGTTCGCGAAATGTTCAACACTTCGAACTCAGAAGAATTTCGAGTTTCAGGTTTGCGAACCGGTTCGGGAACCGTCCACCTGTCAGATTTCGTCAAATCTGGATTCCGCTGGAAGTACTGGGCTGAGCCAGAACTTAGACGTGAGAACGTCCTCAGCTGTGATCCATGGACTCTTTGTTCAAGAGTACTCCTTTAGATTCATCCATATCCAACTAACAGTTTGCAAGCAAACCATTGTAATGGACACATGGCACCGAATCTGTCTCATACATTCTTGTACTCACAGTAATTTGTGGGATCAAATACTGGTCATGACACAAGGCCACGTTACACAAGAATACGATCTCAATCGCTATTATCACTACTAAAGTTGTCGACTATTTCGAAAGAATAGAGAAAGTAGAAATAGAAGAATATCCATAAAGTCATAACTCCTACTAACCTTTTATCGATGAAGAATAATTGATATCTTCTTTGTCTTCACAGTCTTCGTCTTCAAGGTCTCTACTACTTTGTCTATATCCCAATTCCGAAATCTAAACTCTAGTAGGCTAAATCAAGAATTGAGTTTTGACACCTAAAACTGACAACTAGCTTGACATACCAACGCTAGTGGGTTTGATCGGACAATGCTCTAACAATCTCCCCCTTTGTCAATTTTAGTGACAAAACCAATTTACATATGGATTCAAATAATATACAATGAAGTATTAACCAGATGTAGTTCTTGATTTCTTGAATTCTTCAACTTCTCCTTTGAGTCTTGATGTGTTCGTTAAACTCTTGTTGATGAATCCGTAGTCAGCAGTCACAACATAACCAGTTCAAACAACCATAAAGGTACGCTTAAGCTTACGTGGGTTTGGTATGCTCATCCCACATGTTGTTTGTGCGTAAGAGTAAGAATCTGAACAAACTTTGAAGTTGGTGTATCAGAACTTCTAAAGTGATTCTACTCATTCTTGATACGAAGCTTGATCTCAGCTTTAATTACTCCCCCTTACTTGATACTTTGTGAAAAAGCGCAACAAGTAAGAACATGATGTTCTCCCCCTATGGTTATGCACCGTAATGCAACAAGTAACCACAAGAACAAGAACCATATGTATTCTCCCCCTATTTGTCACAAAAATATGACAAAGTAGTTTGAGACTAGGGTTTCATACACCTATAAGAACAGGTGAAGCCAAGTACTCGCATATCAAGTTAAAGATGGTATACTTAGGTAATATGAGCAACAAGATACCTGAGTTCTCACCTTTTGGAGAAATAAAGATATACTTTCTCCCAATATTCCACAACCACGCTCCCCAAAAAGATTTGTTATTAAGCGCAAGTTCAAAAGAACTCTCCCCCGTGTGGTGTTATTCAGTAAAGAACAACTGACAAAGACGAACATGGACAAGAACAATTGAATGTTATCCAGTTTTGCTTTGTTGATAATCTCTTTTCCTTAGCCACTTTTTTCGGAAAAAGAGTTATATGATTCCGAGTTTGAGAAAACCCTAAAAACCATATAATCAAAAGTTTCTTAATCAAGAGAAAAAGCGTAACTTTTGTAAACAGACACAGCTTTACGTCACTACCGAAGCAATGGAAAAAGCTATGTTTTGCAATAAGATTGAGGTAGACAAATCAAGTATTGCAAACATCATTAATAACATCTAAAGAGAACTTTTATTAATGAAATAAAGTAGTACATGCTTGAAAACCTCTAAAAAGCATGAAAGGCAAACTACTAAACAGATTTAGTTTATATTCCTTAGGCAAGGGTAAGAACAAGTTCTCACAAGGAACAAACTAATTCTCTTTGGAAGAAGTCATGATGAAGTCATTGATTTCCTTGATATCTTGATCTTCATTCATGGGCATAGGAATATCAAATTCAAATTCCTTAGTCTCTTTGGTAGAGATGTTATGCACTTCTTTCATAAGCTCTTCTTGTTTACTTACAAGAGTTTCTTGAACAACCAGAGTTTTCAGAAACACTTCTCCAAGAGATCTTAATTCTCTCTTTGTTTCTCTGCATTCCTTAAGAATGGATGCAATCCTTTGATTCTTCTGAGAAGGTTTTTCATCCTTGTCAGACTTTGACTTCTTCTTCTTCTTCCTCTTGAACCAGGGTTTCTTTCCTTTGTTTTTGGTTGTTTTCAAAGGATCATCTGGTTTCATGGTAGCCTTGTCAGTTGACTTAGGATCCTTGCCTTGAGAAGTAATATCAAGGATTTCTACCATGTTGAAAAGTTTAGAATGAAATAAGAAGAGACTTCTGATTTCCTTATAAACAGTTCTTTCAAGAGTTTCGAAGAGATAAGGATTACATTAACTTACCAGATACGATGAGGATTTACCCTAATATCGATCTGATGATGCGGGACGGTTCGGGAACCGGGTACGCGAATTTCTTTTGTTCTTTCATTGACGCATCTCACTTTCAGAGATTCCCAGAAGCAATTTTAACCTTTCGTTTATATAGTCTGATCCCTGGTGATCATGAGTTCCATGGAGCGGGGCTCAACATTACACTCTCTATCTAGTGACAATGAAAAGGTGCTTAATTGTGGGTCATCAATTACTTACAAAACAGGTACAGAAAACGAAAAAGACTCTAGGACTAGCCCGACCACATTATGACTTCTCATCCCAAGGGGCAGTGGATGAGATGTCAATCCTTATCGCACTTAGTGCGAGGAAGGTAGAGCATGATTATTCTCTTGAAGTGGTATTGAATCTTTTTCCGAACTAAGCTTGCCTTTCTTAGTTCTGGCTCTCTTGAATTTCTCCGCTCCTTGTGTTGCCCTTAAGGAGTTAGAGTGATTTCGATCTTTGTTGGCTGCTTCAAAGATTTGAATCACATTCATGAGTCTGGCCGCTTTCCTTTGCAGTCTATTGGCATGCTTGACTTTACGTCTATACACATGACACTGCTTGTAATCATGTCCCTTTTTGGCACAATAGCTGCACCTAACAAGACGATGCTTGTGTAGTATAGGGATGATTACCTCTTTGCAAGATATGTCACTAGAGATTGTGTCCATGGGGGTGGGACATTTTTCTAGTTCTGATTTGGAATCACCCATATTGTCAGACTTGACATATTCTGCAATTAGAGCTATTTCACTTTCTTCATCAGCTGAGTAGTAAACATCAGATGAATCATCAAGTGAGGCTGCAAAGGCTTTCCCTCCGGTATATTTCCTCCGATTGGGACATTCTTCAGCCAAATGGCCAAACCCTTTGCATTTATAACATTGTGGCATATCATCATCATCTCCCCTTTTGTTCCCTTCTTTAGGTGGGACTCTATCATGAGGCTTAGAAGTTGATGGTGGGACGTTCTTGATGAAACGTTTACTTCTCTTCTTTAGAAGATCTCTAAACTGACGAGTTATCAAGGATAGCTCTTCATCAGATTCATTCCCACTATGATTGTCGGCGTCGGTGTTCGAAGTACACTCTTCGTTTACAAGTTTCCTTGTCTTTCCAGTAGCTCTAAGTCCAATGTTCTTAGGGTTACTGTGCTCATGATCGAAGATTTTTATCTTTGCAACAAGGTCACTTCTTGTCATGTCTAAGACGTGTACTTCTTGGATGGCATGCTTTTTGGATTCGTACCTCGGTGGTAACGACCTCAGAATTTTACTCACAATGTCCCTTTCCAGAATAGTTTTACCATAGGTGTGACAGGCATTGACTATTTCAGACAATTTGTGATTAAATTCTTCGAAGGTATCATCCTCAAGCATTCAAAGGTTTTCCCAGTCAGACATGAGGTTTTGAAGTCTAGCTTCTTTCTCTGTTGTATTCCCTTCGAATACGTTCCTTAATCTTTTCCAAGCCTCGAAGGAGGTTTCACATGTAGCTATGTGATGGAAGAGATCAGGTGTAACTGCATGAATGATAGCATTAAGCCCATCATAGTTTTGCTTAGCGGCGAGTGTTTCCACATCATCATAAACCGCTATG
>JAJJMA010254076.1:0-16817 GCA_023529015.1 Papaver nudicaule | reverse complement strand
AGTTTCAACTGCTGCCAGTGAGGGTCGACTCATGGCAGTCCAGTTTTTAGTTTTTACTGCTGCAGTGGAGGGTCAACTCCTGGCAGTCCAGTTTCAGATTCAACTGTTGTCTGGAGGCTCGACTCTTGACAGTCAGTTTCACCTCCATCTCAAGTTGGTCGAGTTACATCTGACTGTACACAGTCCAGTTCCACCCGCAGCTGGTGGAGATTCAGTTTCATCACAGACACTGTGACCCAGCTTGGGGGCGACATCTCAAACATTGCAGACAAATATTGCTTAGAGATAATACTTACCACAGCATCAAGGACGACCACAACTGGGGGCGTCTTTGAAGTTTCCTCCACAGATTATGGAGGCAAACAACGTTTCTTTATAACAATGATTTTTCGCACTTGGGGGCAAATTACATCATCAAACGACAAACAGAAGGAATAACTGAATTTCTTAACCCCCAACAAGTTGGAGGTTAAGAGGGGGCGATGTTTGTACCATGGCTAAAATTTCCATAGTTTGGACCAGATTACCCTTTTTGGTGACCACCTAGCTGTAAACTCAAACTGCCAGCCCAGTTAGCCAACCTTCCATTCATACAGCCTGCCATGCATCCAGCCAGCCCACACTAGTACAAAAATGGTCTTTGGTGACAGTTCATAATCCAAAACCATGACAGTTCACCAATGACCTATCACAAAAGAGATATAGTTAACAGTTTATTAAAAAAACTCTCACTATTGGTGATGAACAACCGTGACAGTTTCTTAACCTGTCATTGAACAAACAAATGGTAACAGTTTTCATAAAAATTGTTACCGTAAATGTGATGTATGGTAACAGTTTTTAAACTGTTAGTATGTCAAGATATTCAACAGTTTTATTTATAAACTATCATCTAAATGGATGACAGTTCTTATAATTCCCGCTATTAAAACTTCCAAGCTCATAGCAGTTCGAGGCAGTTTGTGGAAGCGGTAGGAGGTACAGGTGTCGTTTGATTTAGATGGTTCCAATGTCCCTGTTATATGAGCCAAGACTTTGACTTGCCGTTCAACTTGACCTATCCATCATTATTCCTTCTTTTCTCAGCGACTCTACAGTCTACATCGCTCTCTCTTTTTCTCTCTCGCATCAATTCTATGAAAAATTCCATTCCCTCTCAACTTTCAGAATGAAATCGAAACAATAGATCACCCAGTTGTTTCCATTACATAGAAAACTCAATCCCTCTCAAAAATTCATCCCTTTATAGACAGATCTCACGGTTTTATCTTAGCAAAATCTAGGGTTTCATTAATTTGCTTCATTTCTTCATTCATTTCTCAATCAGTAACTATCAATCTCTTTATCTCTGAAAATTTTCTATCTTGCTTAAGAAATCAAGCTTCAAAGATTTCTCTCTTTCTATCTCTCTCGATTTGGAAAAGATATGGTTGGATTCGATGGTGGTCGCTGAAAAAGCAGGAGTACCGAAATACAACCAACTTTTCGCTTGGGCTCGTGAGACTTATGGTCAGATCTGGACGATCTCAAAAATCAATATCCAGATCAGGTGTAACCTGAGTTGTGATCACAAGTGATCAATTCCTACAAAGACAAGTCTTTGTAAACCTTTGTTCAAGATCGGGAATTAACGTCAGGTTAGGAATAACGTACTTCTTGTGTTTGCTTTAATTATATAATCAGAGAATATAATGCGGAAAGTAAAGCACACAAGACACCAGAGATTTTTTTAACGAGGAAAACTACGACCTGTAGAAAAACCTCGGGACCTCGTCCAGATTGAACACCGCCCAGTACAAACTGACTACAAACACTAGCCTACTATAAGACTTCGGTCTGGGATGCAGCAGAGACCAACTCAAGCCCTCCAAGCGAATTGGCTACTGTCGCACTTCTTACGTCTCTAGATCCCCCACAGATCGTCACGCACTCGATTCCCCTAGCTGACGTCCGTTACAGGCCTAGGAGTTGCTTTAACCGTTGTTAAAGGCTTGTGTCAACAATTCCGGCTTTGCAACCTCAACTGTCAACTGTATGTTTGAACTGTCCTCTATCAGTTTGACATACACAAAGTGACTTCCTTCGGATTGCTCCAGATCATACGGAAATCTACTTACAAGCGGGGGCTGACAAGTAAACCAAGTAAACTATGCCCAACTTGTCTCTACCTCAGTTGTAAAAAGAATCACTTAAGAAACTTATACAACTGGAGCTAACTAGGTCTTACAACACCGAGTGCAGCCGTGCGTTGCTTCCTTCGTTAAACCTTGTATGTAACGTATCAGTTCTTGAATAGCCGTATAGCAGAAGAGACAGACTATGGAATAGACAAGAACGTGATCAGGTTACCAAGGTTACAGGTTGATCCGATTTCAACCACTAAGGTCTCAATCTCCTACCTGTGCTTCCCAACTCTCAAGAGAAGTCTTTATAGTCCTAGGTAAATCCCGTGAGGAACTGCTTACCTAATATAAGATGACTATACCACAACAAGCGTTCACCGAAGTGAAAAGAGTTTACGTTCACTTCCCTAAGGACCTTCACGTATGCTTGATGCTTGCGGTATTCGTCCATAGACACCTCTATTTATAGCACTCAATAAGATAGGTTGCTTTGGAATAAAGCAATCAATTACTTGTCCCACAAGTCAAGGAAACCCTAAACTTGCCAACCAAGTCATAGAAATTAATCTCAATTGGAATTCATTAAACATTTATCTGTCAAGTGTTTTGTTAGCTCAAAAACACTTCAAGATAGAAATCCAACAGACCAGAGATAATCTTTATCTTATTGACACATTGAGAACCGTTAGATGGACCACAAAAGATATTCGAGATATTCCAAGTCCAATCTAAGAGATAAAAGAGTTCAGAGTTTAACCTGAGTGAATTTCTGAAAGAATATTCACAAATCTGGATAACAGCCAAAAGCACCGATTTAGAGGTTTGTGTAGGTACACGAACTTAAATAGCACTTTGGAACTCAGGAGAATTCCTGATTTTGTTTCGCGTACGGTTCGGGAACCGTCCGACCTCCAGATTAGGTTTAACTTGGATCCACTGGAAGTTCTGGGCTTAACCAGGACTTAGACGTGTGAGACGCCCTCAGCTGTAATCCACTGGACTCTTACTCAAGAGTACTCCTTTAGATTCACCCATATCCAACAAGTGATTTGCAAGCAAACCATTGCAATGGACAAATGGTATCGAATCTATCTCATACATTCTTGTAACCATAGTATTTGCGGGAACAAACACTAGTCATGACACATGGTCATGTTGCCAAGAACACGATCTCAATCGCTATTATAACACTACCAAAGTAGTCGACTATTTCGAAAGATAGAGAAAGTAGAATAGAAGAATTTCCATAAAAGTCATAACTCCTACTAACCTTTTGTCGATGAAGAATAATTGATGTCTTCTTTGTCTTCACAGTCTTCGTCTTCAAGGTCTCTACTACTTAGTCTATATCCCAATTCTGAAATCTAAACTCTAGTAGGCTAAATCAAGAATTGTGTTTTGACACCTAAAACTGACAACTAGCTTGACATACCAACGCTAGTGGGTTTGACCGGACAATGCCCTAACAATCTCCCCCTTTGTCAATTTTAGTGACAAAACCAATTTACATATGGATTCAAAAGATATACAATTAAGTACTAACCAGATGTATCTTGATTTCTTGAATTCTTCAACTTCTCCCTTGAGTCTTGATGTGTTCGTTTAACTCTTGTTGATGAATCCGTAGTCAGCAGCTACAACATATCCAGCTCAAACAACCACGAAGGTACGCTCAAGCTTACATGGGTTAATATGCTAATCCCACATGTTGTTTGTGCGAAAGAGTAAGAATCTGAGAAAACTTTAAAGTCTGTGTATCAAAACTTTTAAAGTGATTCTACTCATTCCTGATATGAAGCTTCTTCTTAGCTTTAATTACTCCCCTTTACTTGATACTTTGGAAAAGCACAACAAGTAAGCACATGACGTTCTCCCCCTATGGTTATGCACCACAAGAACAAGAACCATATGTATTCTCCCCCTATTTGTCACAAAAATATGACAAATTAGTTTGAGACTAGGGTTTCATAAACCTATGAGAATAGGTTAAGCTAAGTACTCACATACCAAGTTTAAGATGACATAACTAGGAAATCAGAACGATGATCTCTAAGTTGATTAATCTTTGGAGAAATATAGATACACTTTTCTCCTAATATTCCACAACCACGCTCCCCAAAAAGATTTGTTATTAAGCGCAAGTTCAAGTTAAGAACTCTCCCCCATGTGGTGTTATTCAACAAGGAACAACTTACAAAGTCGAACATGGACAGGAACAATTTAATGTTATCCAGTTTTGCTTTGTTTATAGTCTCTTTTCCTTAGCCAATCTCTTGGAAAAGAGTATATGATTCCGAGTTTGTGAAAACCCTAAAAATCATACAATTAAAAGTTTCTTGATCGTGAGAAAAACATAACTTTTGTAAATAGACATAACTTTACATCACTACCGAGGCAATGGGAAAAAGCTATATATGTGTTGCAATAAGATTGAGGTAGACAAATCAAGTATTGCAAACATCATTAATAAACATCTGAAAGAACTTTTTATTAATGAAATAAAGTAGTACATGCTTGAAAAACTCTAAAAAGCATGAAAAGGCAAACTACTTCCAGATCTAGTTTATATTCCTTAGGCAAAAGTAAGAACAAGTTCTCACAAGGAATCAACCAATCTGATTGAAAAAAGTCATGACGAAGTTGTTGATTTCCTCAATATCTTTTTTCTTCGTTCATATATAGGCATAGGAATATCTAGATCGAATCCCTTAGGCTCATTTGCAGATGCCTTATGCATTTCTTTCATAAGCTCTTCTTGTTGTGTCACAAGAGCTTGTTGAACAGCCAGAGTTTTTAGAAACACTTCTCCAAGAGATCTCACTTCTCTTTTAGTTTCTCTGCATTCTTTGAGAATGGATGCAATCCTTTGATTCTTCTGAGAAGGTTTTTCATCCTTGTCAGATTTAGACTTCTTCTTCTTATTCTTCTTGAACCAGGGTTTCTTTCCTTTGTTTTTGGCTGATTTCAAAGGATCATCTGGTTTCATGGTGTCCTTGTCAATTGACATTGGATCCTTGCCTGGAGAAGTAGTAGCAAGGGGTTTCACCATGTTGAAAAGTTTAGAATGAAACAAGAATTGACTTCTGATTTCTTTATAAACAGTTCTTTCAAGAATTTTCGAAGAGATAAGGATTGCCTCAACTGCCAGATACGATATAGATTTGACCTAATATCGATCTGAGAAAACGGAACGGTTCGGGAACCGTGTACACGTATTATTTTGTTCTTTCATTGATTTGTCTCACTTTTAGAGATACCCAGTAACAATCTTAACCTTTCGTTTAGACAATCTGATCCCTGGTGATCATGAGTTCCATGGAGCATGGCTCGACATTACACTCTTTGTCTAGTGACAGTGAAAAGGTGCTTAATTGTGGGTTATCAATTACTCACAAATAGATACAGAAAACGAAAAAGACTCTAACACAATTGCCCGACCACACTATGACTTCTCATCCCAAGGGGCAGTGGATGAGATGTCAGTCCCTCTAGCACTTAGTGCGAGGAAGGTAGAGAATGATTATGTTCTTTGTGTGGTATTGAATCTTTTTCTGAACTAAATTTGCCTTTCCTAGTTCTGACTCTTTTTAATTTCTCCGCTCCTTGTATTGCCCTTAAGGAGTTAGAGTGATTCCGATCTTTATTGGCTTCCTTGTTATTGGCAGCTTCAAAGATTCGAATAACATTCATGAGTCTGGCCGCTTTCTTTTGCAGTTTGTTAGCATGCTTGACTTTACGTCTGTAAACATGGCACTGCTTGTAATCATGTCCCTTTTTAGCACAATAGCTGCATCTAACAAGACGTTGCTTGTGTTTTACAGGGATGATTACTTCTTTGCGTGATGTGTCACTAGAAATATCCCTTTTTAGCACAATAGCTGCATCTAACAAGACGTTGCTTGTGTTTTACAGGGATGATTACTTCTTTGCGTGATGTGTTTTACAAGGATGATTACTTCTTCATGAGTCTGGCCGCTTTCTTTTGCAGTTTGTTAGCATGCTTGACTTTACGTCTGTAAACATGGCACTGCTTGTAATCATGTCCCTTTTAGCACAATAGCTGCATCTAACAAGACGTTGCTTGTGTTTTACAGGGATGATTACTTCTTTGCGTGATGTGTCACTAGAAATAGTGTCCGTGGGGATGGGACATGTATTTAGTTCTGATTTGGAGTCACCCGCATTATCAAAGTTGACGCATTCTGCAAAGAGAGCTATTTCCCTTTCTTCATCAGCTGAGTAGTAAACATCAGATGAATCGTCAAGTGAAGCAGCAAAGGCTTTCCCTCCGGTATATTTCCTCAGATTGGGACATCTATCAGCCAAGTGGCCAAAACTGCATTTATAGCATTGTGGCATATCATCATCATCTCCCCTTTTGTTCCCTTCTTTAGGTGGGACTCTATCATGAGGCTTAGGAGTTGATGGTGGGGCATTCTTGATGAATCTTTTACCTCTCTTCTTTAGAAGATCTCTAAACTGACGAGTTATCAAAGATATCTCTTCATCAGATTCATTCCCATTATGATTGCCGGAGTCGATGTTCAAAGTAAGCTCTTCGTTTACAAGTTTCCTTGTTTTTCCAGTAGCTCTAAAACCAAGGTTTTAGGGTTACTTTGATCATGATCGAAGATTTTTAGCTTGGCAACAAGGTCACTTCTTGTTATGTCAAAGTCGCGTACTTCCTGGATGGCATGTTTTTTTGGATTCGTACCTTGAGGGTAATGACCTCAGAATTTTACTCACAATGTCCCTTTCCGGAATAGCTTTACCTAAGGCGTGATAGGCATTCACTATCTCAGACAATTTGTGGTTAAATTCTTCAAAGGTATCATCCTCAAGCATTCGAAGGTTTTCCCAGTCAGATAGGAGGTTTTGAAGTCAAGCTTCTTTTTCTGCTGAATTCCCTTCGAATACGTTCCTTAATCTATTCCAAGCCTCGTGAGAGGTTTCACATGTGGCCACGTGATGGAAAAGATCAGGTGTAACTGCATGAATGATAGCATTAAGCCCATCATAGTTTTACTTGGCGGCGAGTGTTTCCACATCATTATAATCCGCTATGTCTTTGAGGACAGATACACCATTAACTTCAACAGTCGGTGGTGTATATCCCTTGTAGACATAAACCCAAGTTTTGAAGTCTCGGGCTTGCAAAAACGAAGTCATTGCAGCCTTCCACCATAGGTAGTTTGTGCCATCAAACTTTGGTGGTACGTAACAAGCTCTAACGCTTTGGTCCATAGCTCACAAGCCTCGATAAACACAGACAGTTACGTCTTTAATGTGTTCACCTGCTCTGATACCAAATGAAAAAGCAGGAGTACCGAAATACAACCAACTTTTCGCTTGGGCTCGTGAGACTTATGGTCAAATCTGGACGATCTCAAAATTCAATATCCAGATCTGGTTAACCTGAGTTGTGATCACAAGTGATCAATTCCTACAAAGACAAGTCTTTGTAAACCTTTGTTCAAGATCGGGAATTAACGTCAGGTTAGGAATAACGTACTTCTTGTGTTTGCTTTAATTATATAATCAGAGAATATAATGCGGAAAGTAAAGAACACAAGACACCAGAGATTTTTTTAACGAGGAAAACTACGACCTGTAGAAAAACCTCGGGACCTCGTCCAGATTGAACACCGCCCAGTACAAACTGACTACAAACACTAGCCTACTATAAGACTTCGGTCTGGGATGCAGCAGAGACCAACTCCAGCCCTCCAAGCGAATTGGCTACTGTCGCACTCCTTACGTCTCTAGATCACCCACAGATCGTCACACACTTGATTCCCCTAGCTGACGTCCGTTACAGGCCTAGGAGTTGCTTTAACCACTGTTAAAGGCTTGTGTCAACAATTCCGGCTTTGCAACCTCAACTGTCAACTGTATGTTTGAACTGTCCTCTATCAGTTTGACATACACAAAGTGACTTCCTTCGGATTGCTCCAGGTCATACGGAAATCTACTTACAAGCGGGGGCTGACAAGTTAAACCAAGTAAACTATGCCCAACTTGTCTCTACCTCAGTTGTAAAAAGAATCACTTAAGAAACTTATACAACTGGAGCTAACTAGGTCTTACAACACCGAGTGCAGCCGTGCGTTGCTTCCTTCGTTAAACCTTGTATGTAACGTATCAGCTCTTGAATAGCCGTATAGCAGAAGAGACGGACTATGGAATAGACAAGAACGTGATCAGGTTACCAAGGTTACAGGTTAATCCGATTTCAACCACTAAGGTCTCAATCTCCTACCTGTGCTTCCCAACTCTCAAGAGAAGTCTTTATAGTCCTAGGTAAATCCCGTGAGGAACTGCTTACCAAATAGATGATGACTATACCACAACAAGCGTTCACCGAAGTGAAAAGAGTTTACGTTCACTTCCCTAAGGACCTTCACGTATGCTTGATGCTTGCGGTATTCGTCCATAGACACCTCTATTTATAGCACTCAATAAGATAGGTTGCTTTGGAATAAAGCAATCAATTACTTGTCCCACAACTCAAGGAAACCCTAAACTTGTCAACCAAGTAATAGAGATTAATCTCAATTGGAAATCATTAAACATTTATCTGCCAAGTGTTTTGTTAGCTCAAAAACACTTCAAGATAGAAATCCAACAGACCAGAGATAATCTTTATCTTATTGACACATTGAGAACCGTTAGATGGACCACAAAAGATATTCGTGATATTCCAAGTCCAATCTAAGAGATAAAGGAGTTCAGAGTTTAACCTGAATGAAATTCTGAAAGAATATTCACAAATCTGGATAACAGCCAAAAGCACCGATTTAGAGGTTTGTGTAGGTACACGAACTTAAATAGCACTTTGGAACTCAGGAGAATTCCTGATTTTGTTTCGCGTACGGTTCGGGAACCGTCCGACCTCCAGATTAGGTTTAACTTGGATCCACTGGAAGTTCTGGGCTTAACCAGGACTTAGACGTGTGAGACGCCCTCAGCTGTAATCCACTGGACTCTTACTCAAGAGTACTCCTTTAGATTCACCCATATCCAACAAGTGATTTGCAAGCAAACCATTGCAATGGACAAATGGTATCGAATCTATCTCATACATTCTTGTAACCATAGTATTTGCGGGAACAAACACTAGTCATGACACATGGTCATGTTGCCAAGAACACGATCTCAATCGCTATTATAACACTACCAAAGTAGTCGACTATTTCGAAAGATAGAGAAAGTAGAATAGAAGAATTTCCATAAAAGTCATAACTCCTACTAACCTTTTGTCGATGAAGAATAATTGATGTCTTCTTTGTCTTCACAGTCTTCGTCTTCAAGGTCTCTACTACTTAGTCTATATCCCAATTCCGAAATCTAAACTCTAGTAGGCTAAATCAAGAATTGTGTTTTGACACCTAAAACTGACAACTAGCTTGACATACCAACGCTAGTGGGTTTGACTAGACAATGCCCTAACAGTCGCAAAGACTCTAAAACATGTTATTTCTTACAAGGTGTAAGTTTTTGGGTTTTTCAGTGAAATCCGTACTTTTGTGATTTGGGTTTAGGTTTTTTTTTGCCAGATCTGTTTCATGAAGCCCTAGTTTTGTATATTAGAAACATAAATATTGAGTGTCTTTGTTTGATATTGTAGGAATTCAGTCCAAAACATTCTCCTCCTTCACCTGTTTGGGCGGATGCATTGCTGGTGGTGTCATTGATCGATTTTATCATCAGATTTAAGATAAATACTTGAGGATTCAACTACCGGCCAGTCAAAACCTAGGTATGATGTTCAACTTTATTTGGTTTCTAGGGTTTAAATTCAACTCATTCTTCTCTGTCTTCAGATTTTGAGTTTTGTTTTCATCTGTAATTGTCTATGTCAACAATGTGAAATCCAGTTCATCAATAATTATTCTGTAATTTTGAAAACCCAGTTCTTAATTTTTGTACAGATTAAAAATAGTGAAACCCCATGTTTTCATTTTATAGTAATTTGAGAGATTGATTGTTGGGTGTGGGTCTAATTTGGGTATTAGGGGACTGTTTTTCCAGTGACAGAGAGAAATCGACTCGATCTCCGTTGTCTTTTTCCTCCAAATGTTATGAGTTCTCAACAGCAATTTCAGAGATTTAGTAAGTAATTTTTTTGGTTTTGTTTTTGTGTATGAATTGTTGTTTGTATATCTCATCAAGTCATAATGAAATTTAGTTCTGTCACTCTAAGTAGTTGTGGTTGTAATGATAGTTCTGTTTCTACCCTGGTTGGACTTTACTTATAGCAAGAGCTTGCCAACTTAAGGGATGACTTACTTAACTCACTTGGTTGCTGGGCAAGTGATCGTCTGCGGGTGAAATCTCCATTGGCCCTGTATTTTTCCGCTGGCACAAACAACGTCTAATAGTGTATATGACAGTAATAGTTGTACTTTGTTTGGTTTCCCCATGTAAACTTGAATATGGATAGTTTAAGAAGATGCTGAGATATTGATGTAGTCAATGTCTTTGTTAGTATCTTCTTTTTGGGGACAATAATGGATCATTGAAAATTATATTCTGAATGATTGGCAGTGGCCGATTTGAAAAGGCTGGAGGAGCAAGCAAGAGATGGACCAAATGATCCACATGCATTGGCTGAGAGGAATGTATTTTAGTGCACAAAATCAGGTTTATAATTGGCCTGCAAAACAGGTTAGTAATCCTTCTTGTGCCCAAATAAATGTTTTTCTTATTAGATCTCTGTTTGGATGCCACTAAAAGACTGCTCCTATTGTTGCTCGACAATCATGTCAGTTTCTGATAAGTTTTTTTATGTCTCCCGCTATGCTAACAAGTTAGGCTACATGGTAGTGCTAATCCATTATTTTAGTTGAATTTCATGCTGAAACTTGAACCATGGGAAAAATAACTGATTGAGCATAAAGGAAACTTGATGTTACATGTAATGAAAGTTATGAAACTAAGTTATTGAAGCAGAAGGAAGGAATTTCTTTTACCTATAAAAAATGTTTACTGGGAAGTTTCTCAGTAAGTTACTGAATAAATATACTTTAATATTTTAGCATGAGGCAAGTCGGATCACTTTTCAGAGGCTCAACAAAAGATGACCGACGTAGTGCATTAAGTTAAAGAAAAACTGCAGGTATGGAGAAGATTCAAACTGATTTGACGAAACTAAAATGTGAAGCAGTGGAAGCAAAGTAGAACAAGTATGTTTAGAATACCTTTTTTTAACATATATTTATCGTGCTTATTACTGTGGTGTAGTGTATGCTTGTTTATTTTAACTATCTATATTGTGTCATTGGATGTCCTGAGACTGTTTGTCCTCCCGCACAAGAATGTGTAAAATAACAGGAGTCAGTCATTCTTCTCGAACAAGCTGCAAGCCAAAAGGTCACAGAGCTTCAATCTGTTTTGCATTCAGAAAGGAGTCAGGGATCTGTCTTATAAACTGTACTGAAAGCTAAAGAGTCTAATCAAATACAAGGGATCTATGGTCGATCGTATGAAGACCTTGGTGCAATTGATGGTAAGATGGTTGTTCTCATTGCTTTATTACTTCATTTTATTTGAATATATATGACATTGGCACCATCTCATGAAAGTATGAAAATATCGTTGTGGGAATGATTAGTAGAAACTAGAATTTTCATAAGAATGTTACTGATATGGTGTCTAAATTGTTTTGCACTGGTAAATAATTTTTTTCTCTTTATAATTTCTTTTTCAGTTTATACATTGTCTTTTCCTTGTGCGATAAGTTGTTTCCATTAATCCTGTAACTGTTTTGGGTTTTGCAGCATAATATGATGTTGCTATATCAATAGTTTATGTCGGGCTCGACTATATAGTGGTGATAACATATGAAACAACACAAGGAATAAGAATGTTGGTACTGCAACTTTCATGATACCGGTAATTGCTGCCCCATCTGAGTTTATTTATCTTATAGTAGTTCCAGTAAAGTTTGTGAATAATCTAAACGCACAAGCCTCCTTATGATAAGTAATGATTAGAGAGTCAGGTCGGGAGTGTCTAATGACTGCATATCATGTGCAGTAGATGCCTCTTATAATAACTAGTACTTATTTCAAACAGGTGACCAGTTTAAATGAACATGTATATATAGAGAAACAACTTGAATCATTGAAGGCTGAAGTCTCTTAAAATATGCAGAAGAGAAGAGAAGCTTGAGAGACTTTAGTAAAGGATAAAAAAAGCTCAAGGAGAAGGTCAGCCTGATCAACTTGATGAAAAATGGGCATATTGTACAATCCTTAATCATTTTGTTTAAGTCAGCAATACACTTACTTTTACCTGAGGATCTGTTGAATTATGTCATACATCCATTTGTATTTTACTTATGAAGTTGGAATTTCTTGTTATGTACTACTTTACTTATTAAATAAATTAAATTACTAAGTTAGATATTGATTATCTCAGGGTTCAATAAAAATTTGAGTTTTGCCGAGTTTGATATTGATTACAAGGTTATAAGCATAATACCATCACTGACCACTGTTATTGGAAAATGTCATCTTAAGGGGTGTACGATGACAGTTTTAACCAAAATCTGTCACATAATAAGGTTTTCGGTGACAGTTTTGTTTAAAAAATGTTGCATAATTTGTTTATGATGGCAGTTTTATGAAGAAAACTGTCACTTAACAACAAACAATTAATTTCTGATGACTGTTTCATTAAAAAAATGTCAACGTAAGTTCTTAACAATGACATGTTTACGAAGAAACTCTTACCTTATAGGCATGATTAGGTGACAGTTTTTATAATATCTTTGGTGACGGGGGCTTATGTGACAGGCCATGAATTTTTTCAAAACTGTCATATAATTATTTTGGTGACAGTTTTAAACTGTCACCTATGCCCATTTTTGTACTAGTGCAGTCCAGCAGCCCGTATTGTCGACAGTCAATGGAGGGAAGTCAAAAAAAAGACGACCGCGATGGGCGACCATGGTGGGCGGCCATGGTCGGTCAAAGTCAAAGCCAACTGTCGGTCAAGTCAACTATTCTGTACAAACCGGTCCAGACCCACTTTTGGTGAGCTAGAGGAAAGTTCCAGAAGTTTAGCCTTGCAGCGCAAATAACTTGCAGAAGAAGTTTATCTCAGAATTAGGGTAGAATACGTATTTGTAACTGTATATATAGAGGGGACAGAAACCAAGAAGGGGATCCCAATTCCGACACACAAAAATCCTAGAAACTCTGTATCTCTGAAATCACTAAAATATCGCTCCCCAAGGGGATTCGCCCGTGGATGTAGGCACAACAGTGTCGAACCACGTAAAATCTGTGTCTTATTTATTTTCCTGTTTATGCATGTTTTACATCATCATCTTCAATATTCGTGATTTGTATGAGAATTTATTCGCGTACAATCATTGCCCTTTTGCACCAATTTGCTAGCTTTTTCTTTATTTGACATGACTCCAAAATAGCTACAAAACACAAACAAAGCGTAAAATGCAACTAATATAGGAAAAATAACAAGGAAAGCATAATCAATTAATAATTTATAGAGGTGTTTTAGACACCCATCAATACTGGGGGAACAAAATCTTCAATCAAAATCATGTAAAAACCTTAAAAATAGTCAGGAATGAAGCTCACCTATATATAAGAGGTTCCATCTATGCTTGATATCAGAGACATTTACAACCAACTATTAGTACGATTCCCGGTACTTCACACAACCCTATCAAGCTCCTCTGTGTGTTTACTAAATATATAAAGACTAACAAAAGTAACCAATTTAAGATCGAGACAAAGAATTTGAATTTGATATTACCAAAGGATTACTGCTACGAAGGGTTCAAAAATAAAAATCAATACCAACTGCCCAGAGACAGGTCTTTGCTGTCCAAAAACCAACACCAACATTTAATAAGATGAAGAATTAATAAACAAAAGAAAGCAACCCCTTTCATTTTTGAATATGAATTTTCACAGAGTATGAGAATATAATGCTTTCTGGATTATATTTAATGAAAAATACAGATTCCCAAAATTTTCTCGAAGAGGCCAAAATTATGGACCCTAATCCCTAATTCATTAAAGAATGAACAGACAAAAAAAAACTCCAGCAAGCATAATCCATCCTAACATTACCATAAAAACCAAGACTGTATTAAGCAGTATCATCAACACGAAAAGCACAATCAAAACCATCACCCCAAACCAATTAATAAACAAACAGAGGAAATTTTTTTCCTAAGAATACAGTTCCACGGTTTCGGTATGTATATCTTCTTCTTCTATTCCTCCTCATCGTCATCTTAAACTGTATCCAGGAATTCCAACATAGAAGCAAAATTCTAGTGATAAGATGAATAAGAAGTAGGTAAGCTATAATTAATCAATCAATCTCCATATCAAAAAGCAAACTAATAGATTCCCACACCTAATCGTTTCGCTGCAACAATCCGATTACAACAACCCTTAAAAACTGCACATGTTTGATTTTACTTTGTTCCTGTTAAAAACCTGGAAAAAAAAATCAACAAACCGCAATGAATACAATTAAATTCACGGAAGTACATCAGAGACGCGAGGGAGAATCGAAGAAAAGAAAATACAGACAAATAAAAGTTTAAGGTTCCTGCGTATAAGGAGACAGTGGATATATGTTCAGTTTTAAACCATAGAGTTGCTTAATATAGCTACGTTAGTTTGGAATTCTGATGTTTTTTTAGGGGGCCTGAAATCAAAAACTCCATTACCTGTATTTACTAACCAAAGCTTCATCTTTGTCTGGAAGCAGAAATCAAAATACTTGATCTTTAAACCGATTAGTAGGCTCTAGAATTCGAAGAAAGAAAGAGAATCTCGATAATCTTTCAATTGCTTGACGTTTTAAAGCTTGATCGGATTGAATCGATTGATCAACTCCATAACAGGGTTTCGTTCATTTCTAGGTTTCGAGCTATTGAATTTTAGTTGCGGCAAATAATTCTCTAATTAATGAAAACGTAATCGGCTGTTAAAATTATAGCCACTTTAAAGGACGGCCCGGGATGAATCTCGGGAATCGGATGAATCCGATCGGACGCACACAATTATCCAGAGAAAATAATCTATTCTCCTCCCACAATCGTCTGTGAACGGCCCGAATTTAGAGCTTCTCCAATGGTGAATGTGGATGTTTCATATGTGGCATTATCTTTTAGACATCCTCAAGATAAAAATACCTAAATATGAGGAAAATATTTTTTTATCTCCAACCCATAAAGTGGAGAATCATTATATATTTATTTGTTGGGTTATAATTGTCCAAAATTATTACTATATTTGTTTTTGTATAATATTTGTTAATAAAAGTGTGACTAGGATGGGAAGACATCCTTTAAGTGGACCTTTACATCTAGAGGTTCACCTAGAGGATGTCTAAATATTTTTTTGCCACATCACCTTAACATTAATGGGTTGGAGATGATTTTTTATAAAAATGAATATGTATCCTACGTGGATTAAGAGTTTTTCTTTGACATTCGTACCATTGGAGAAGCTCTAAGTGAGTTACAGATATAAAGAGATTCTTAAAATGGGCCTAATTTTCTGGTCGGCCTAATTTTCTGGTCGGCACAATTTTCCGGCCCGGAACTTCAAAATGTTTTAATTGGTCAAGAAATCTCTGGTGCGGTCGCGAGCTCTAATATTCGAGCTTGATGGGAGGAGCAATGTGGGAGCTTTAAAAAGTACTCCTATTAGAGTATTAATAATTAATTTTACATTCTAAGAATAAAATTAAGTTTCTTAATTAGATAAAAGGTTATTTATGTAATCAAATTTTATTATGAATAATTATGGGTTCTTCATACTTCAGACACCTATGTACACCAGGTTACTTCAGCAAGGTTGGGTTCTTTGCACGCTCAATTGATAATGGTGGGCTTCTCGTTTGGGTGTCCTTTTTGAGGACCTCACGGACTTCGCGCCGGTACTCCTTCTGGTGTTTAGGTTTAGGTAGGTTATTTGGTCTCTTAGGGTGTACTAGAGTCTGCTTTTGTAGTGCTATCGTTCGATACCTTGATTGTATGTTCTTGATGGTTGTAGTTGTTTTGGGGCTTAGTAACTGTAGGCTAGTCTGTTTGTAATTAGGAGTTAAGGTTTGTGTCTTTAGATTTGTCTTGTCGGTCCTTGTACACCTCACACTACATGTAACTCTTCTTGCATAATTAAATAACACAAACTTTCGTTTCAAAAAAAATAAATAAAAAATATGGTTTTTTTTTATAAGAAAAATAAAAAAAGTGGGCTGGAGATAAGTTTCCCCTTCAAAAAAAAAAAAAAAGCCGCACTGAATTAGGGTCCGTTTGGCACGGTGTAATTGGAGGGTGTAGTGCAGTCAAAGGGAGTAGTCAAGGGCTGCATTGAAATTTTCAGTGTTTGGCATGCACCCAATTACACGACATAGCAATTACATGTAGTTCCTACTACCTCCAATGGGCAACATTGAATGCTCACCTATTTAGGTGTGCATTGAATGCAGCCCTGTACCACGTCCTTCAATTACACAGTTGACAAATATTGACCGCTTATTTTATTTACATGATCAGACATATTTTCACGTTATTCTTTTTAAATATTCTATTTTGACTATTAAACTTTAATTCTTTTTTTAATTTTTTTTATTATTATTATTTATAAAAATTCTTTCATTAATTATTCTTTTTATTTTTATTATTAATTACTTTGC
>JAJJMA010254069.1:0-11293 GCA_023529015.1 Papaver nudicaule | reverse complement strand
AAGAAGATCAACACCGAACTCATAGCACACAAAAGAGCGAACAACCCATACAATCAACATTAAGGGAAGAATCACATGAAACTTGCATATGATAATGAAAACCCTAGCTGGAAACCAATTAACCCTTTTTGCAAAGAGAACACGGACCCGCCGGAGTAAACCAACCAAGATCACCACCCAACCAGCCTCAACAGAAGAAAATACCAGAACTTGAAAAAGATCAATGTCTGATAAACTTGCGAAGAGAAAAGGATCACTGCAACACCGCTTTATTAGGACTCCACTCGAGTTACAAACAACACCAGAGAAACTAGGTACACCCTTGACGGAATAATCAGACCAACCATTCCATCAGAAGAAGATCTAAAATACAACAGACCCAAACAACACTAAAACAAAGAAACATTACAACATAATTAAAAGCAACATGAAAGTAAATCCGACCACCATTAAGAACAAGGGAAAAAATAGGTGGTGAAGATGATGTCGACGGTGTCCGCGGGGTGTTACTGTTAAGGAAAATCTATTTGTTGTGAAGGAAAATCTGCTTGATTCTGATTTCTGCTTCAGAAAAGGTGTATTACTTTGGTAACCTCTCTTACTCCACAAATTTGTCCTGGTTGGACTTCTTTGACAACCAAATCCTGAACCATCGATCCCATTGACTCTCCAAACCAAACTCATAATAATCACCCAATCCAACGGCTTAAATCAATGTGATCTTCACATATAATTCGCATTGAAATCTCCATATATTTTCTCGGAGAGTATTCCAACTAGCTATCTCTTTGACTTCATTATCATCAATCTCTATCCCATAAGGTATTCCAACTACCTTTTTCTTGCTTGCTGCCTGAACTCTCTTACAAATTTGGTTCGCATTGGTTTAATTGACAATTTAAATATCAAGCAAAGAGGAGGACTTTAGATAACAAGATATTTTTTGCATCACACGATAAATGTTACTCCACAATGGTCGGATTTAGACCACTTATAGGTTGTGTGGATACCGCTAGAAGTAGAATTATTTCTATTTCTTGAGAAGCAAATATCAATCCCATAAGTCATAAGGAATTTCTTTTTTGTTTTATAAGACGTTAGGATACACATTGGGAAGTTACTTTTCGACTAAGATACAGTGAAAAGTCGAAAGCTTGTTTGGCTACACATTTTTTAAATCGACTTATAGAAGCAAATTTTTAACATCTCAGAAGCAAAATAATTCTGCTTCTGACTTCTAGGACTGACTTCTACTTATGGTATCCAAACTAACCGTGAAATAAAATCTTTTTGCTTTTGAGGAAACAGAAGTGTTTCCGTTATCAAACATGCTAGAAATTTTGAAATTATGTTGCCAAACGAACTTCTGACTTTTCTGTTTCAGTAGTCGGAAAATAGTTTCGAAGATGTATACAAACACCTAATCAACATACTTTTGAATACTGGAGAACAATTTTTGGGTCAGAGGACATACTTTATGCCACGCGAGAAATCTTGAGTGACATGATAAATTTTAGATCACGTGGTGCATATTTTCGGGTCAAGTGATAAAAAATGCTCAAGCATCGGGAACATATATTTTTCACTGTGAATAAATATTTCCCCCCTCACTAGCATCACAAATTCATTAGTCAAGTCAAAAATAAATACCAAATATTTTCTCCACACACTCAGGTAGTTAGGCCTTTTGTTCTGACAGGCGCAACCTTATGCGAGGGTTGGCAATTGCTACCTCTAAATTTTCAAAATGTCAACTCGATATTCTATTTTTCAGGCCCAAGAGAAAAAAATAAAATAAAAAATGTTTGCACCACCTCCAAAAAAGAAAAGCAATTTGTTAATTTTGCTTGTTATTATGAAAAAAAACTATTTTTCACCTTTCCTCTTAGAATTCTCGACCCTGTGTGTGGATACGCTTTGAGAAGTTGCTTTCCAACTTGTAGAAATCTAACAAGGTCAAGAGTTTATATTAGGTCAACCAATGAGTTCAAGGTTGTTTGACAATCTATGGAGCAACTAAATTTCATAATGACTTAAGAAAAAAATCTACTTATTGTAAAAGAAAATCTTTTTACTTATGAGAAAGGATCCCCTCACATTTTTAACCTCACACTGTCTCACACTATCGGCACTATTTTATGTATGAATTTTTTTTTTGCTAACGCGGCGTGCGAGCATACTTGAACTAGCAGGAGGAGGACCATTAGATGAGCCAATCCAACGGTGGTGATGGTTTTTGAGGAAAATTCATTTTTTGCCTTTGGAGTTGAAAACCTCAAAAACCATCACCACCATTGGATTGTGTCATCCAATGGCCCTCCCCCTGCTAGTTCAAGTATGCTCGCGTGGCGCGCGAGCAATTTTTTTTTCTTTATGTATAAAACTTAAACGGTATTGGATTGGAAGCTAATATTTTAGAGATGTGTTTTTCTAACATACCTCTATATTCTTACCAATATAGAGGTATGTTTTTCTAACATACCTCTATATTCTAACTATTTACTAGTTTGAAAATCAACAAATATTTAACGATTGGAATTAAGATTGGTATATAATGAGTTTGGTATTTCGAAATACACTCATTTTGGTAGGAACGTAAAGCTTAGTAACATAAACATATCCCCAAATTTTAGTTTCAAAGACGATGTCGTTTGGATTTTATACGAAAAATGGCGTCGAAAGTGTGAGATGATGTGAGATTAAGACTAGGGGATCCTTTCTCTTTACTTATATCATCCAAACACCCCATTACTTATGTCATGTAACTTCCTACTCCACAAATTTGTCCTGGTTGGACTACTTTGAGTAAACTAACAACCAAATCCTGCACCATTGATCCCATTGACTTCCCCAATCAAACTCCTAAGAATCACGCAATCCAACGGCTTAAACCGAAGTGATCTCCACGTTTAACCCACATCGAGATCACCATATATATTAATATTTCCAGAGGGTATTCCAACAACCTTTCTCTTTGACTGGACCATCTCTATCTATTCATTCATGGTGATTCTCACTTCCTGATTCCACAAGCAAACCCTAACAAAATAAAAGATCTCAAATTTATCACACCCCTCACCTCAAAACACCATTACAATCAAACCCAGACCTTGAATTTTTGTGAATCTCATTGGGTAGATAATGGGGACTGAAAACTCTTCAGAATTGGAGATATCAGAACCATTATTACTAGTTGAGAAAAAGCCAGCAGCTTTCGATGAGATTCCTCCTTGGAGAGATCAAATTACAGTGAGGGGATTAGTAGTGAGTGCTTTATTAGGAAGTTTGTTTTGTATAATAACTCATAAACTCAATCTCACAGTGGGTATTATTCCATCTCTCAATGTTGCTGCTGGTTTACTTGGTTTCTTCTTTGTTAAATCATGGACTAGTTTCTTGACCAAATTTGGGTTTCAAGTTACACCCTTTACTCGTCAAGAGAATACTGTGATCCAGACCTGTGTTGTTGCTTGCTATGGCCTTGCTTTCAGTGGTAAGTTTAGAGATTCCTTTTTGTTGTAGCATGTTCTTCTTAGGGTTCTTCAGCTGTTCTAATTGTGTTTTATGATGTTGTATTAGGTGGATTTGGATCATATCTGATTGCAATGGATGAGAAAACATATAAACTCATTGGTTCTGATTACCCTGGTAACCGAGCTGAAGATATTAAGAATCCAGCTTTGGGTTGGATGATTGGTTTCATGTTTGTTGTCAGTTTCCTTGGATTGTTTAGTTTAGTTCCTCTTCGCAAGGTATGAACCCTTCGGCTTGTTCATCTGAGTATGTTTGAGTTACTTTTAAAAATTGTTACGGTCATCTGCATATTTAACTTGTTGATTTATTTGTGACTAGTCCATTATAATCGATGTTCTTCTGTCGGACCTAAGGATTCGTGTAATTGTTGCTTATGTTGTCTCCAATGTGACTTATACAGGTAATGGTCATGGATTACAAGCTAACATACCCGAGTGGGACAGCCACAGCAATGTTGATTAACAGTTTTCATACAAACACAGGGGCTGAGCTTGCTGGGTAAGTGCAAAAGCTTGCTTCTAATTTCAAACGGCTTTTTCTATCTTTCTGTAGCTGTCAAACCTTTATCATACTAGATTCAAATCTGGGTTTGCTTTGTTGTCGATTATCTGGTATATTAATCAAATATCAGTTCAGCCAAATTCAATAGTCACATGAGGTGAAAGTGCACATGCACTGACACAAGTAAGCCTTCAATCTCATATTCTGTCTAAAACAGTCTAAACTAAGGGTGCTGCTTGCTGGTCATGTCACTTGGTTAACAACTTCTGTAGATTATATATGTTCCTTGCCTCTGATCTTCTTTGTTCGTTTCTTGCAGGAAACAAGTGCATTGTCTTGGGAAATATCTAGGCATAAGCTTCTTTTGGAGCTTCTTTAAATGGTTTTTCAGTGGTGTTGGTGATTCTTGTGGTTTTGATAATTTCCCCACACTTGGCCTGTTATTGTACAAGAACACGTACGGTTTGAATCCTTTATTCAGTTATTTTGGTAAATATGAAGTATGCTAGCATGATAAGATATTATTCACGTGCTGTGTGTCTTGTATAAATGTTTACCTTCTTCCTCTGTAGTCTTAGTCTGAAGTGGTGTTATCTAGTGGTTCCATAGTTTTAGAACGTTTTTGTTCAAACCTGTCAGTTAGCTTACGTTCTTCCCTTGTTCCTTGTGCAGATTTTATTTTGACTTCAGTCCGACTTATGTTGGATGTGGTCTTATTTGCCCCCATATAGTCAACTGCTCAGTTCTTCTTGGGGCGATAATTTCATGGGGATTTCTTTGGCCCTTTATTAACACTCATGCTGGCGATTGGTACCCTGCCGATCTTGGAAGCAATGACTTTAAAGGTCTCTATGGATATAAGGTGTGGTGATCTTGTTTCTGTATAATCTATTTATTACATCATTGGTTGAAATCAGGTATTCTTTTGAGAATAATTATAAATAGAGTTAGGAATTTGTTAAGAATTACAAGTTGGGGTTGTTAAGAATTACATATAAGTATATAACTTCCAGTGTATGCACATGTTCTACCGTATACTAGTTCTGATATTTGTAACATGAAAGGGGCCCCATGTACATAGAGAAAGTGATTATGTGCTGCAACAGTCTATATTGTTTCCTGGGTCTCACAATAAATTTGACTACCCAATGCAACTGGTAATAGTTTTTCCAACCATCTAGCCAATGCGAAGTCATTCTCTGCTGAGACCAATTACACAGATATCTATTTTTATGCAGTTACTTGAGTCGCAAAGCTTTATGTGCTTTTTATATGGCACTCTTTAATGAAGTCTTCACATATGCAGGTTTTCATCGCTATATCCTTAATTCTCGGAGATGGTCTCTATAATCTCGTCAAGATAATAGCAGTAACCATAAAAGAAATGTGCAACAGCAGCAGCAAACAAAGCCTCCCTGTTGTCAACAAGGTTCAAGGTGGGCAAAAAATTTATACAAAAAGCATTGTGAACTGATACAAAGTTGTTGGTTTTAATGTTGTTAACTCTTTTCAGCTCTTTCTTTCGTTGCCTGTGGCTTGTCTCTAATCTTGTTGCTATCTTGGTGGATTAATTGGTTTCTCTTACGTACAAATGCAGATGATGAAAGCTCCAAGTTACTAGTGGAACAAAGAGAAAAGGATGCAATTTTCCTGAAAGACAGGATACCCTCCTGGTTGGCAGGTTCTGGATATGTTGGGCTTGCTGCAATATCAACAGCAGCAATACCCATGATTTTCCCACCTCTTAAGTGGTATCTGGTTCTCACTTCATACATCGTTGCCCCAGCCCTTGCCTTCTGCAATTCGTATGGTACTGGGCTCACTGACTGGAGTCTAGCGTCAACTTATGGGAAAATTGGGCTATTCTTCTTTGCTTCAGTTGTTGGCACCAATGGTGGAGTAATAGCGGGATTAGCCGCTTGTGGGGTTATGATGTCCATTGTCTCAACTGCTGCTGATTTAATGCAGGACTTCAAGACAGGTTACCTCACTTACTCGTCAGCGAAATCCATGTTTGTGAGTCAGATTGTTGGGACAGCAATGGGCTGCGTGATAGCACCCTTGACTTTCTGGTTATTCTGGACTGCTTTTGACATCGGTGATCCAAATGGTCCCTACAAGGCACCCTATGCCGTTATATTCAGGGAGATGGCGATTCTGGGAATAGAAGGTTTCTCTGAGCTTCCCAAGCATTGTTTGGCAATCTGTTGTGGGTTCTTCATAGCAGCAATTGTGATAAACATGCTGAGAGATATTACTCCCCCGAAGATCTCACAGTTTATCCCAATACCAATGGCAATGGCAGTACCTTTCTATATCGGAGCTTACTTTGCGATCGACATGTTTGTGGGTACAGTAATATTGTTTGTGTGGGAACGTGTGAACCGTAAGAGTTCTGAAGATTTCGCAGGAGCTGTTGCTTCAGGTCTTATTTGCGGTGATGGAATTTGGACAGTGCCGTCAGCTATACTCTCTATTCTGAAGGTCAATCCTCCCATCTGTATGAGCTTTGGACCAACTGTTAGTAGCTGAAAAATGAGCATGAAAATCATGTAATTCATGTTTTCATGAATTGGGGACCCTTTGTAATTACTTCCATGTTTTCATGAATCATGTAAATATTTCGTCTCTGTATCATTTGAATTGGATGCTCTGGTATTGTATTAATTCCTTCATTAATCTTTGTCTTGTCACCTTTTATCTAATGCTGTGAACTCAAAACTTGATTCCAAAAGAATCAATGGGCCATTGAATGAGTAAAAGAGAGAGAGAGTTTAAGCTCATTGATGTAGAGAATTATTGCTGAAAGATTGTCTTGAGGCATTCTATTCATTCTATGTCAAATTTGCCTACAAACATGGTGTGGGTTTATCTGTAGAACATATACACCTTCTAGCATCTAGAAGAAACTTTGGTCTATTAACAAAATTCCAAAAATTAAGCTGTTTCTATGGAAGTGTTTCTAGGATATTATTATACCATCCAAATACAGATTATGCAGAAACATCAATCAACAACAAGTCCTAGCTACTGGTCTTTTCTTAGCAGCTGATTTGTTCTTTATGATGCTAGAAACTATAGCTAAAATGGCTACTGTTGCCTGGCCTTTTTTTCTTAGCAGCTGATTTGTTCCAAGAGAGTTGCTGCTAAATTCTATTGGGGTCATAATCCTAAATGGACTCCACCAATAGAAAAGTATGTCAAGACTAAGGCCTTTACCTAGGGGAGCATCAAACCTTACTCTTTGTCATGCCAGGTGGACTAGCAAAGTCCACACGCTACTATGAGAACATAAGGAGAATATGTCGACTGGTGGAATTTCTATTGACCGTTCAAATTTTCATCGGAGTCAATGGAAATTCCATCGACACCGATGTATATTCCATTGATTGATGGAAGTTCCATCGAGCTGATATGGATTCAATCCAACATTTAAATTTCTGCGTCTATTTAATGCAATACCAATATGTTTTCTTCACATTTCACTTCGTTATCAACCAACTACCAACGTAAAATTCTCAATCTCAATTTCATTTTTTTCATAATCAATGGATTTTTCTTAGTCTGATGAAGAAATTCATAGAGCAATGAAGTAATTTGATACACATTAAACAAGACAAGAGTCGTTTGACTGTTGCAACAAACTGAGGATGAGTCTGATGATGAAAGGGCACGTTCGACACTATGCTGCAGGTATGCAGGAACGATACCAAGAGCTTTTGAGCCAAGAGTAGTACGTTGTAGAAGATACACGTGAGTGGGATTTTTACCACAACAAATTAATGCATGGTTATTTCAATCACAACTGCGTGTTTCCGATGAATATTTCCAACGTCACTTCCACATGCCCTGACACTTGACGCAAAAAATTATTGGGGAGCTTCTTCAGGTTGAACCTTGATTTAATAATCAATTTGATTGTCGTAATATTAGAGGTTACAGTCCTGAACAAAAAGTTACGATAGCCTTAAGGATTCTTGGCTATGGGGCATCAGCAGATGTCGTTGATGAGTACATTTATATGGACAAAAAAACATCTTAAAACTGTCTCACATTGTTTTGTGAAGAAATAATTAATCATTTGGAACCAACGTATTTTCGGAAACCGAACTAGAGAGATGTTAGAAAAATATTGGCTCAGAACACATAGAGGGGCTTCCCAGGAATGTTAGGTAGTCTTGACTGCATGCACTGGGTATGCATGGGATGCCTTACATTTTGGGCTGGTCAATACAAGGGTCATTACCCAAAACCAACAGTCATTTTAGAAGCTGCTGCTACTAAATATTGTTGGATATGGTATGCTTTTTTTGGTCTTCTGCGTTCTCAAAATGACATCAGTGTTTTGCACAAATCTCCTCTGTTTGAAGACCTGAAGAAGGGCCACAACCCCCAAGTGAATTTCACCATCAACGGTCACCAATACAATCATATGGTTATTATCTTGCTAAAGGAATCTATTCTAGGTGGTCAACCTTGTTGAAGCGTATAAGGCGCCCCTCTATAGTCGTGGGGGTAAAGCCATGAGGCATTTTCTGAAAATGCAGATGGCTTTTAGGAAGAATGTTGAACATGCTTTTGAAATTCTGAAAAGGAAATTTGGTATCATTTGTGGTCCATTTCGTGGTTTGAGTCATCGTGAAATGCATAAGACTATGGTCACATGCATAATTTTGCATAACATGGTAATTGCTGAAACCCGCCGCGACAAAAATTAGGTTAATTATGAATATGAAGATTTGAGGCCCGAAGTTCAACCACGATATGGCGTACCCGCAAGGAACTATGATGGTATGACTAATAAAATTCGTAATGCGTCTCTGTACGAGAGGTTAAAAGCCGATCGAACGACTAATTTCTGGACAGAACATGGAAGAACGTGTGGAGATTAGTAGTTTTATTTTATTTTAGTAGTTTGCTTAGTAGTTTTATTTTCTTGTAATTTGCTTTATGTTTCTGGTGTTTATTTATTTTTATTTTTTTAATTGGAGTGTTTTTATAATTTAAATAAACCCTTTGTCACCGTTTAACTGTCCTCATTACTATTTTCATTAATTTGTCTCAAAAATGTAACCAGCTTCTAATTCTATCTGTATTTTTCCAACAAACTCGCAGATATACCCTTACAAAATATCTAGATAAAGTGGAAACAAATTCATAAATATATATTCTTATTACGATATTTATATTATTTTTCCTTTTATAGTTATCAAAAACAAAGTCATATATTTTCTCTTTATTATTTCCTACATAAAAATAGAAATTCATTTATACTCTCTATATTTAATATGGGTATACTCGTACATTCAAATAATCTCCTTATATTTTTGACTTAGTCAAAGCGGTCAATTAAATTGAGACGGAGGGAGTATTTTGTTTATGTATTTTGTTGGCAAATTTAATGAAAAACAGTAATATATAACTAGATTTTTTTCATTAAAGTTAAAAATAATTAGTACATTAAATTTAAACTATTACTACGATTGTTGATGCTACTGTCGACGATACTGATGCTGCCGATGATACAAGTGTTGCAGGAAAAATACTGATGCTACTGTTAATGGTGCTGCAATACTGCTGATGCTACTCTTCAAGGTCATTAATTGTATCATCATAATCATCTCCTCTGTCAGATTCGCCAGATACAATTGGAATGCTTGGTGGTGGTGGTGCTGCAGAACTTGTTTATAGCAACCGTTCTGCTTCCATCTGCCTTTTAATCCTATCAAAGTCCAACTGCCAACGATAGAGTTGTTACTCATTCATTGAGATGGTGTTTGCATTCATAATCTTGTGCGCGTCATGGTTGTTAACATATTTCTCTTGAGAGAGACGACTTCTTTTCAACTCACCATTCAGGACATTCAGGTCAACAATTCTTGGTTTCGTATCGAGCCGCTGATTAGCCATGTACTCGCCCATGTTAAAAACCTTTACCTTCAGCAACTGAAGCTAATGCATGTTTTCTCAATTTTTTCGCTTGGTTTCTTCTACAAAGCACATTGAACTTGGCGATGTTAGCATTTTCTAAGTCAACATTACTTCTTCCTCCTCCACTTCCTTCTCTACTTCCTCCTCCACTTCCTCATGTTCCTGGTGATGAAAATGGTGAACCCTGAGGTGACTATGAAGTTGGTGTAGAGAGAGGGAGAGTACGACGATATTTCAGGAACTTGCTGTTGCTGGGCCAGCACCTGTGGATCATACTTGGGAAACACTCCCAAAATGTTGAAACACTCCTCATACTGAAACCGTTTTCTTTTATTCACCTTCTTCCAGTCTTCCTGACACCTTCGTTCCACATCCGTGTCGGCCTCACCACTTTGTCTCCATCAGTTTACTTGTACTATTGCAGCAACTAACATAGTGACCTGTGCATTAATTGTCGCAAGATGGTTGCACATCTCTTCATCAGTACAAAAGTTGATGTTCATTTTTTCCTTGAATATTGATCAAATATGTTGCCCCGCAACGTGGAACGCTCTTGGCCTATGACTTGGATTACGTCTTGGGTAAAACGAACCTAGTTCTGGCAAATACGCATATCTTCAGTGATTGTGAAAGTGCACCTCGAATGCCTTTACCTTCCTTTCCATTTTCAGTCCGGTCTCCATCAACTATTGTTGAGATTAAGATGGAGCTTGAGCCTTTCCCTTACCTCTGCCTCTAGCCATGTTAAAGAGAATGAAAGAATGAGAAGCAGATATTTGAGAAAGTGTGTATAAGTTTTTGAAATACAAAAGTAAGTAGATCTGAGAATGTATGCTAGAGAGATTATGACGTAGAGGAAGGTGTGAGTTGTTTGATTTTGAAATTGGATATTTATAGGGGATTAGATTAGAGCCGTTGGATGACTAAAAAATAATGATGGATTTTATCGGTCTGTCGATGGAAAATCCATCAGACATGGCAAGGTTTCAGGAAAGCCACTTTGCAGGCTATTTTGCCCCATTGCTTGGTGTTTTCTTACCCGTAGGAAGGGGCCTAAGAAACTCCTTTATAGGTCCAAAATCAAATGTTCATCAGTTCTATTATAAAAAGCCAACACCACTTAGTGAGGCTGTAAAATATTCTGCCAATTTTGCCCCCATTTTAAAATTTCACAAAGACACTTAACATGAATATGTAAGGGCACAATGGTCATTGTCACTTCAATTACACTTTTATCCCCATTCATACCAAAATACATGTACACCTCATTCAAATCACAAAGGGTATAACGGTAATTAACTTTACCAGAAAATTCTAGAAACTAATC
>JAJJMA010254059.1:4768-19803 GCA_023529015.1 Papaver nudicaule | reverse complement strand
AGTCGAGAAAGGTGATCTTTCGAGGTTCTAGCTTTCGCAAGGTCCATGCTTATATCGTTACAACCCTTCTTCAAGCCATCATTCTCCGAAACTAGCTCCTTGTTGACATTCTTCAAAGCTGCCATTTGAACCCTCAAATTCTTGATATCCTGCTCTAAATTTTCAATCACCACCCTTCCAGATGCGCTAATTGACCTCTCCTTACGAGCAGAATCTCGCTTTTGTGTCAAGCGAGCTAAGTCCAGCTGGAAAAAATGCTTTTCTCGAGCGCTAATCTCGTTCTTATTCCTCTCTTCCTCAAGTAAACGCTCGGTTTTTATCCTTCTTCTCTTCTCCTCGGTAAAAAGATTCTCAGCCTCGAGCCTTTTCCTCTTATAATAGTCCTGATCATCCCAGGCTTTATTCCTTTCCTTCACAAGCTTCTCGATTTCACCTCGATGACTCCCATCACTAGAGGCAGTTCGAGGAGGATTATGACCCTCTCGGGGATTACTTAGAGAGAGTTCACCTTCGCGGAGTTTTTTCTCCCCTTTCTCTAACTCGCCTTTTTTACAAAGCAACGATAACAGGAATTTCCTCAGCATAAAATTACAAAGAACAGTGCAATCATAAGATAACAAATTCATACCTATTAAATTCTTCCTTTCACGCACACTACGAGTCTTCTCTGCAGCAAGCTCCTCTTGCATTCGGAGAATTTTCGCTCAAAATACTCAGCCTCGCCAAACAAGTCAAAGGAATAGGCCAAGAGGCCAAAGGCATGGTGATCTCCCTATCAAATATGCAAAAACACACCAATGCTTAGCCGAACTCAAAATATGACTACTTACACGACAAGAAAAAGCAACTCACCATTTGAAGCATAGCCAGATTCTCCTCGTAAGGCAAAGGTGGATGGCGAAGATCATATTCCATTCTGAGGTGGTCACCCCCAACCACATCGCCAAGCTTTTTGCAGAACTCAGGGTCCAAAGGGTAATTCAGTGGATCAAAGGCATGAAATTGGAAACGAGACGAAACTTCCATGGATGTGTAGGGTTGGATGTCTTTACCGGCGAAGCTGGGAGCAGGTGGAAACTTCGAACTACGAGGATAACTAAGAACTAGATTCTTCGAAGGATCCATGTTAACAGTCGAGCCATCCTTTCGAGGAAGAAGAAGGTCAACCACAGGAATAGTTTTCCTTGAAGAGATGACTGGAGGTTCGACTGAGGCAGTGGTCGCGTCAGCAGTAACAACCATGGCCGAGGCAGAGGCAACAGAAGTAGAGGCAGACACACTCAGCGTAACGACATGCGGCTCAATAGCAGTAACCACCTCGGTAGTTTTAGTAATAGGTGGCACATCAACAACTTTCGGCGGTAACGACTCATCAGCAACATTCACTATCGTCTTTTCCTCCAAAGGCTTCGTAGATACCTTGTGTTGATTCGGAAAAATCACCTTGGTGGATTTCTTAAACACAAACTTCTAACGAGGCCTAGCAACCTCTGCCCTCTCCCCAAACTCAAAATCCACCAACTCATCGTTCAGACTCAAATCCCCCACAGAAACAACATTCCCCTGCAGAAGAGGATCCGTCTTTCTCAGGAAACAAATAAAGGCAAGTATTCATACTCCAGAAAACAAAAACATATCTCAAGGTGGTATTTGTTACCTGTTCCATAGTCTCCTCATCTGCTCGGGGACGCTTTAAGTTACTCGAAGCATCCACATAAACACCTTTGCCTTTCCTTAAAACTTGGCGAGACTACTCTTTCTCCTCGTCTGAAAAGTGGATAGTAAACAGATGCTGAGTCGAAAATTCATTACCTACTTCGAACTGAGTCTGAGGAAAGAAACACCCTGCATCTTTCCAGCCTCGGAGAATGGGACCCTCCAACAGCACATGCTCCGAGTACCAGTCTGCGTCCATGGAATAGTCTAGAGACCCTGGAATTATATACACCCCCCCTTTCACAGTTCGAAAACAAACACCCCAAGGGGCAAACTCGTTATCTAGCGTTATTAATGGCTCATAGTGATGAAAGAATTTTTTGGCGGTAAAATAAAACTTCGTCGTGGACCCAGCCTCGGAATTATCTTCGGAGCGGAAAATCCACTGATTGATAAGATGAATCGAACTGCAAGTAAGTTGCATTATCCCCCGAGGACTAGGAAGGGAGCAGAGTATCTCAAGAAACAAAGGGTTGGAAGACCGATAGAAAGGAGGAATCAACCCAGCAGAAATCTGATGGAACGTGACTAAGAGTTTATCCTCGTTGCACTCAAACCCCTCAACCAGTTCTGGAGTCAGCCGGCTACCGGGAGCACCAACAGCCTTTATGTTAAAGAATATGATTTAAAGCCTAGATTCTTCATCATCGAGATGAGAACATCGACTTTAGAAGGAGATGCCATGAAAAGGGAAACGAAAATAAGAAAAACAAGACTTGCCGGTGCCGGAAGTTGCAGAGATTTGATTGATCAAGGGTCTGTAAGGTGATGAAAAAGGAAAAGAAGTTGTCTTTATGAAACTATAGGTGGATTAAAACAAAGGGTACCAACAGAAAACACCTAAGAGGCACCCGATCATAAGATATAATTTCAGGGTTCTCGGAAAAAAAGAAAACCAGAGCTGTGAAAGAGAGTACGAAAGGGCTAAAACTTTTTAGGGAGAAAATAAAAATTAAATATTAGAGGAAAACCGGCGCTACCAGTTGGAAGGTCAAAAGGTAGCTAGAATCTCGGGAACATGCAGAACGTGTCATAAAACGTCACACTTGGCGGCTAGTGGGGCGCATGGCGAACAGAGGATGACGAAGAAGTAATTTCCTTCCCAAGCATCTTCGATACAAGGAAAGGAAAGAGGCAAACTGTGGAGGGTAAAGCACCCTCGGGACACGTGTCCAGATCAGAAGGACTCAGCCTAATAGAAGGATATCGTGGTCATGCTTCGAATAAGTCTGCAGAGCTAACTCGGTGAGAGAAGACTCGCACAGGTAGTTCGAGAGAAAGGATACGAAGACATCTTCGGGAAGAACTTACCGAGGGCACCGCCTTACTCGACAAACTCTGACATCCCCACGATTGAGTAGTTTGTCCTATTAGCTGCAAACCACTTCCAACTCGGTCTATATAAGGCGAGCTCGAGATTCATTGTAAGGGTTGAATTTTTGGTGTAACCTAAGTCGTGAGAGTGAGATTAGGTTAGCTTCTCCTCAAACTTCTAAGCATCATATCCATGTATTATTAAGTTTGGAATACAATTTATAGTTGTGCTCATATTATTATTGTTTCTTAAGCTAATTAACTTCGATATTGTTCTCATTCTCTTCGTGTCTATGCATGAGACGTAAATCGCTTCCATATCCATAGTTGGGCTAATAGATCTGATGGATGTCGAGTATAAAGTGCTTTTGCAAATTTATACTCACACAACAACAGAGGGATATGAAGACGTGTCGATCACCAAATGGATACACCAACGGTGGTGAGTCACCAACGGATAAGAATCAGCGCATCAAGAGCATCGAAGAAGTTGGGTAACGAAGATAGATTCTGCAGAAGAGGTGTCGATTCAGGAATGGGCAATTAAGGCGGTGCAAGAAATCCAACTGTTGACAAACGACATCAAGAGGAAGGAACCAAGTGTAGTAAAAACCAACTACCTCTGTAAACTACTATAAATACCCCACTCCACTGAGGAGTGGGGGTGGAGCAAATTTTAGGTGGATACACTGAGAAATACTCACTATCCATTAGTCCACCAGAGTATTGTAATGAAGAATAGTATGAATATCAATAGCAGCAATAGCTTTCCCCGAGGATGTAGACACACAATGTGTTGAACCTCGTTATGTTGGTGTGTAAGTTATCATTCTAGTACCGATCACTCTAAGGGATCTCGTTTCGTGGAGATTATCCGATTATTCAGCAATAAACAACAGTGAACTCATTGGACTTGCTATCTTATCCGTAAATAACATTGGGAATGAGAGTTGTTGAATGATTAAGGTTATTTAAGCCAACATAATACGTGTATTGGATAAACTGCAGACTCCGGTCGGCATCCTCTACAATGTATTGTTATAGTAAATGACGACAATATAGTTTAGATACCTCCAGTGATATTTCTACCCCCGTGGTTATGTCCGAGGTGTTGCAAAACTAAGGCCACTTGTTTAATCATCATTATAGTTATTTTACTTATTAATTGGTTGATGTATGATATGGGAAAATTAGTATCAACAGGATTAACAACACGATTAAAGAGAATGAATAAAAAAAAAGAAAGATAAAAAGATATATGCAGCTCTGGAAAAACCTTTTCTCTTCTATCTTCTTTGTTAAAAGTTTAAGCTAGGCATGTATATATAGATAACCTTTAAGAGTCCTAATACCAATAGAACTCCTAAAAGAGGAAGAAAACTCTAGGCCCAAGGCCCCAAAATAAAACACGCCAGCCCTAGGGCTATCATTACCGAGTTGCGGCAGCACAAAGGCGTCGCGCGCAAAAAAAAAAAGGGCACGAGTTTCAAGACGCGACAACCATGGCGCCACAGCCCCAGCCGCCGCATCTCACGGAGCCATGACCATAGTGCCATGGCCACGTCCCTTCTGCTCCCTCACCTATGCATAAAAAAAATAAAATTATTTACGCATAAGCTTGCCACCTACCTTTTTTTTTCTATTTAAGGTCATTAATACTAAGATTTGATGTTTTATAAATCCCTGTTGGTAAAACCTAGGGCCATTAGAACTGTTCTCACCATCCAAATGCTTAGTATGAAACATTACTGTTCCACACTAACCAGGGGACTTAATGTAGATGGTGAAAAATGGAAGAGGGACAAAAAAGTAAAATGGCTCTCTGATTACGCGTTGCCCATAGGCAGTTGCCTACTCAGGCACATCTCTATAGCTCAGAATACAACCCATTCTGCAAGATGAATATACTCTCTATGAGTTCTCTCTTATAACTCCCGGTAGAGAGAATGATATCATGGTGCAGTACTAAATAACCCCATCAACTCATAAACCCATCGATTTACTTCATGTCGACATCGCCTCGAATTCTTCGACATCAAAACTAAATTGCTCATTGGTACATAATGGAGAGTTAACAGAGACGCATCCTTACGGATTTCCTCTTAAAATACGACTCGGCATCTGAGTCTCAATGAAAACCTCATAAACATCGCGGCTCCAGGCCTGTCCAGAGCTCTCTGAGAAGCATACAATAGCCTAAACACACTTAGGCAGGCCACACTCTAAACAAAGAATGCCCTAACATACCATGGATAAGCATGCCATGACCTAAGATACACCATAGCCCAAATGTGCCACAAAGGATTAGCCATGGCAAATGGCCAAGGCCGTGGCATCAGAAGAATGGCGCCATACTCATGGCGCCACAAGATATTGTCCTTGGCCAGTGGCCACAAAGTCATGGCGCCATGAGCATGGCGCCACAAGATATTGGCCTTGGCTGTAAAACCACAGCGCCATGAGCATGGCGCCACGAGATGTTGGCCTTGGCCAGTGGCCTCAAGGCCATGGCGCCATGAGCATGGCGACATGTGAAACTGGCCTTGGCCAATGGCCAAGGCCACAACTGCTGTGACACCATGAATTATGGAGCCACTGAATCTGACCTTGGCCATGGGCCAAGGTCGTGGCCACATCCACCATGCGCCATATTCATGGCGCCATGAGTTCTAGCCTTGGCCAATGGCCAAGGCTGCTGCTATACATCCACTATGCGTGCCTCTAGCGCCACACTCACATTGGCCATAGAGTCATAGCCACACGATATTGTTTAAACTCAACACAACCATGCAATATATGCATACTACACGAGATATCTAAACATCACACGGGGGGATAACTTCAGGGGTATTGGTCTGGCGGTCTACGACAGTTAGAAAGAAACTGATAGAGATGATGGACAGTTACGAGAAGGTGGTGCTGAGTGGACATGTTCTACACGACTCCAGCAGTTACGGAGCACAACTCATATCCTCCACTCCTCCACGACTCCCACCTTCTATGTCGAGAGATCATGGTGAGTTAAACACTATAAATAGAGGCTTCCTCTATCTTCCAAGGCAGAACATTCAGATCATCTTTTCCAGAACCTCAAAGCAAAATACCTGAGCAATTCGACACACTTCTAGCCTTGGAGATCTCCAGTCACCCTTACGACGGAGGTCTTGAACTCTTACACCCAAAAACACACATCTTCAACCTGATCTCAAGTTTCCTTCACCGTTTCACTTCCTAGATCAACCTCTATCCTCTCTGTGACCGAAGCAAGACTTGAACGACCATTGACTTGGTTTAGGCTTGTCTTGTTTGATTTTGATCTCGAGCACTACGAAAGTACCTAGAGACGGTGCAGTGTTTTTCAGGCAAAACCGCCTGTCACACTTTAGGAAAAACTATTCCGGAAAGGAACATTGTGAGCTAAATTATGAGGTAATTACCCTAAAGATACGAGTCAAAGAAACATGTCATCTAAGAAGTACATGGCTTAAAAATAACAAGAAGTGACCTTGTTAGTAAACTAAAGTCTTTGATTAAGCATCTTCCTAATTTTTTTTCTAGCGCAAGCCTTTCCTTTTCCTTCTTGCGTGGCTCATCTTTCCATTATGATCTCCGCTAATGCTCTAATACTTGCTGATTTCTCCATGGATTCTCTTGCAATTTCTTTTAACTTCCTTATCATTGCTTCTAACTTGATTTCTAGTATTTCCCTTCTCACCATTGCTCTGTTGTTGGCTTCCTTTAGCTTCTTCTTTGCTACGCCTCGCGGTCTTCGCTTATCCAATTCTTCTGTATTCTTTTGGCTTGATTCTGCGGACCTAGTTGCTACGCTGAAACTCAATATCCTGCTTTATGCCGCTGACCATTTCTGCGGATATATGCTTTGGGTTTTGATTGATGAAGGATTGTGTTATGGTGTGATCTACTGGATTTTCTCAAAGTTTAAGCAAACCAATATGGTTCCTACTTTTTGGAACAACTCTCACTGTCTTCTAGAAAATTCTCCCCGCGGTTTTCAGCGTAGATTTGAACGCGCAGTTTGGATTTCCTAGTTTAGTGATTTTCTTGGTGAAGGTTTCTGGGTGAATGATTCTCCGAGTATTCCAATACCTGACCGGACTTGGTTTACAAGATAATACTATGGATAAACAAATCTGTGTTCCTTTCCTATATGCGGACGACTGACGCGCTAAAAGAAAATGGTCGTTGTTGTCCTCCTCTTAGAGACTAACTCATATTCCGGTGTGACGCTTACCAGTTTTGCGAAAACGACAGGTACATATTTCTTCTCATTTTTTTTTTTGAAAACGACTGTGTTGTTCTTGGCTCTTTGCTTGAGTTTATTGATTGTTTCTTCCGTAGAAAGGGAGCTCATAATTCACAACTACCTACATTAACAGTTTTTAGAAAATAAACGGAGGAGTGGGTTACACATGTTACGATTTTTTTAGAAAAAATGACCCTTTTTTTTTTCCAAGAGAGAAAGATCGTGCTTATCTTTGTTTTTGTTTTTTTGTTTTTGAAGACGAAACATAAGGTTTTTGTTGTGGTGTTTTGAGAAAAATCACAGATTCACATACATACCACAAGCCCTGCCATTAGGCATCAAGGAATCACTATGAAATCAGGTGGTATTGTGAAAATGTGAGAAGGGCTCTAAATAGTTTTTGTGAAAGGCAAGTATTCATAGAACTTAAAAAAAAAAAAAAATCAAAAATGACTCAAACGGAGAAAGAAAAAACGACTTACCATACTCAGATAGAGCTACGTGATTTTTGGTTTAGTGGAATTTGTCGTCCCCTTGTGTCGGCGCCAAAATATAATTGCTGGAAATACCAAACAACACACCCAAGTAACTAAAACACAGATGAGAGAAGATCATTGAAGATAAGCTATATTTTATTGGGGAGTGGAATACTAAAGAGAGAGAGAGATCCCCCTTTCTGAAGGTAAAGGGTCGATATTTATAGAGACCACTAAGGACAGACCCTCAGTAATCCAGTACTACTAAGCAAAAATCATCTGCAACAGGCTGTGGCGGTTACAATCAGACCTTCCTTGCGGAGCAGAGGGTGCGTAGGACCATTCGTCCTATGCTGACATGGATACTCTACTAAGGGGGTCCGCTGGCATGAGTTGCCTTGCATCTTCTTGCGGTGGCTTCTAGTTGTAAGGTGTTGCGCTGGTCTTTAGGGTACAAATGAAATATGGCACCCAAAATCTGCCCAATTTTTTATAAAATAAAGGAAACACATATTTTACTTTAGGTCACTTCGGACTTGACGCCTATTCAATGCTTCTTCAACCTTCTTCTAGGGAACCACCGTCAATTGAGAAATTGGACCGTCGCGTCTTTACAGTTTGAGGTGAGATCTCCGATATATAAAATGCTTTTCTTTTTCATTTCTTCTGTTTTTGTTTCTTCAGTTACCATGTCTTCTTCTCCTCCTCCTTCTTCTTCTAATGATGCCCTTATCCTTAACAACGTTGCAGACCTCTTCGAAAATCGTAGAGCTGTTTCCGATCCATCGCTAAACAAGATCTTCAGCTTCGAGCAATTGCAGAAGGTATTTTCGAGTGCCTTACTCCTGGTAAGAAGGGCTTTATCCCTTTCTCTTTCCTAATATTTCTTTTGTTTTTGTTGTTGTTGTTGTTGTTGTTTTTGTGTTGAATTAGAATTGAATCAGAAATTTAGGATAGGTAATTACTCTATTGGTTTTGCAGGTTCTCATTCCGCTTCTTCTTCTCATCTGGACGCTTTAGATACAAACGATATTCCTTTGTGTGACATGGCTCTTATTGGTGAATACGGTGTTGGCGTTGACCGTTCTGAATCGGGTCTTCATCTCGGGTTTGCTTCTGGTGATAAAGAGTTGTCCAACGTTATTGTGCTTTCTCTCCTTGCTGGTGATCCTCCGTCGATTGATGTTAATGGCTCTGGATCTGTTTCTCCTGTGGTTGAGGCTTCTCAGGTAATTTTCTTTTTTTACCAAAAATGACTCAAACGAAGAAAGGACAAACGACTTATCATACTCGGGTAGAGCTACGTGACTTTTGGTCTAGTGGAATTCGTCGTCCCCTTAGTCGGCGCCCAAATGTAATTGCTGGAAATACCAAACAACACACCTAAGTAACTAAAACACAAATGAGAGAAGATCATAGAAGATAAGCTATATTTTATTAGGGAGTGGAATAGTAAAGAGAGAGAAATCCCCATTTCTGAAGGTAAAGGGTCGATATTCATAGGGATCACTGAGGACAGACCCTCAGTGATCCAGTACTACTAAGCCAAATGCACCTGCTACAGGCTATGGCGGTTACAATCGGACCTTCCATGCGGAGCGGAGGGTGCGTAGGACCATTCGTCCTACGCTTACATGGATACTCCGCTGAGGGGATCCGCTGGTATGAGTTGCCTTGCATCTTCTTGCGGTGGCTTCTAGTCCTAAGGTGTTGCGTTGGTATTTAGGGTACATATGAAATATGGCACCCACATCCACCAGGCCAAAAGTGACTGGGACAGGAGAATTGTGGAGTTTCTTTTTGTCGATTGCGATTTCTGTCCGCCGCCCTTCTCACAGAGCCGTACTTGGACGTTACCCCTCATACAACTCCCAGCCGGAGAAATGAAAGCAGAACTTTACAAGGAGACAGAGAAATACATATTCCAAACATATGATTGTACAATATTTAATAAATCCTGTGTCGTCTGTGGCACGAGAAAATCTCTTGTATATGTATAGAAGACTTGGTACCCTTGATCTTTCTTTTCTTACTCTTCTTTTTTTCTCTCATCGTTCTCTTTGAAAACCCTAATAGCCTTACCGTCTTCTTGCTCAGATTTGGTCCGATAAGACCATATCCGAGCAAGGATTTTTATTTTTTCTTGTTTTAATAGATTTTGTTATTGAATAAGATGTTGTTTTATCATTTTTGGTGTCTCCCGACACATTTCTTCACCATTTTGGTGATTTTATCTTCGCGATTACAACGACTCTTTCTTCACTTCAATAGTGATGGTTGGTTTATGATTTGCTATTCTAAAATAAAGAACATCGACAATTACACACGGCATCGCTTTGGATACATTTTTAGCAAAAGGGATTTAGGGCATCCGGGTTTTTCGTTCATATATACAAGATTAAGGAGACAAACATTCTAAATGGTCAGAAATAATTCTGGATTATACCATCTTTTCTCTCTACTTTTCATACAAAAATTGGGTGTCTTTACGATATTTTGCTCTTTCTCTTCGCGATCTACTTGTAGTTGCATCTTCATTTGTATTTGCGTTTTGAATTTTTTGTATCTTGATGTTCTTAGTTTTCTTGTAAGAAATCATGTAATCACCATCTTGAAATGAAAGAAAGGTAATCCGATTGCTCACCAAAAAAAAAAAAAGGCTTGGTATATATAAAAACATTATACTTAAACACAAAAGCAATTTTTTTATGCAAAGAATAATGTCATTAATGAATAGGAAGATTACATAGTCGTTTATGTGTATCAATTGAGCTCATAATGTCCGGCGGAAACAGATCATAAAATTCAAAACTTGTCTGATCATCCCTAGCTTTTCCAGCTAAACGATGTGAAACATTATTAGCTAGCCTACTTATTGACTTGCAAAACCATAAATTAGAATTACTAAAACTCCTTCTTGTATCTTCAGTTATTCCTTGGACAAACCAATGCACCTTTGTATTCACCCTAGTCGTGGAGCTTACTACATTATCACAATCTGATTCAAAGATGGCTTTCTGATACCCCAATCCAGCTACCCAGACTGCTGCTTTCCTGAGAGCCAAGCACTCTAGATGTTCAGCTCCCACTTCAGTGTACAGTCCCTCTCCATAGTACAATCCTTTCACTCCTAAGCAATTACCTGCAGAATTTCTTATGATTAGTCAAATACTTCCAATATTAGTGCTTTCTATGTATGAGGCATCAATATTTATCTTGATATAATCTTCATCCGGAGGAACCCAATCTTTAACCTGCATCTGCACATGATTAGTGAGAGTTAAAGAACCTCTAGAAAAACTACATAGATTCAGCAACTTCTGAGTTCCAGTTATGGTGCTACCCATATATGACTTAATACCCTGAAACACTAGAGAACATTTATCTTTCCACAACATCCAAGTGGCTCACATAAATCTGCAGATAATATTTCATCAGCAATGTAGGGTAACTGGTGTGTATGAAGCTATCTCAAACCAGCTAACTACCCAACTGTAATAGTCACCAAAATGGTGAGAGATAACAGAAATATCAATATTCATACTCAACCAGACACTTCTAGCATAATCATAATCAAAGAAAATGTGAGTGACAGTTTCAATATGAACATTATAAAAAAAAATAAAAAATTGTGTTTTCATATTGGGTTTGTACCTAGCAAACTTATCTCTGGTGGGTAGGATTTGCTTTAGGCATTTCCAGATAAATATCTGTACTCTATGTGGAATCTTCTGTTTCCAGAGAGATGCCCAAATATCCTTAGATAATGCATGATGAGTTACAAAATTATTAACCTCATCAGTGCATAAAGTGTTGTATGCACTCTTTACACTAAAAGTACCTTTCTTATTAGGCTTCCAGATCAGTGTATCCTCCCCTGTACTAGGAACAAACATACTTAGTATCCTGGTGTTTTTGCCTGAAAAATACTGTACCGTCTTTGGGTACTTTCGTAGTGCTCGAGATCAAAATCGAACAAGACAAGCCTAAACCAAGTCAATGGTCGTTCAAGTCTTGCTTCGGTCACAGATACGATGAGGTTGATCTAGGGAGGGAAACAGTGGAAGAAACTTGAGATCAGGTTGAAAGGGTGTGTTTCTGGGTGTAAAGGTTTAAGATTTCCGTCGTGAATATGACTAGAAATCTCCAAGGGCTAGAAGTGTTTTGAATGCTCAGGTATTCGCTCTGAGGTTCTGGTGTTTTCAAGTATTTTAGTTGTTCTACCTTGGAAGATAGAGGAAGCCTTTATTTATAGTATTGATCTCACCCTGATCTCACGATAGAGAAGGTGGGAGTCGTGAAAGAGTGGAGGAGTGGAGAACATGAGTTGGTTTCTGTAACTGCTAGAGTTGTGCAGAACATTTCCACTCGCGCCATCTTCGTGTAACTGCCCATCATCTCCATCAGTTTTCATACAAACTGCCATAGACCGCCAGACCAATACCCCTAAAGTTATCCCCCATGTGATGTTCTGATATCTCGTGTAAAATCGTAGATGTTGTACTACACTGTTTTGAGCTAGAATAACATTATATAGCCATGAATGTGTGTGGATGTGGCCTATGGCCTTGAGTATGGTGCCATAAGATGGCGTGATGGCCTTGGCCTTTGGCCAAGGTCTGGTGCATGGCGCCATGGAATGTGGTAATGGCCTAAGGCCTGTGCATGACGCCATGGGATGCAATAATGGCCTAAGGCCTGTGCATGGCGCCATGGGGATGCGGTAATGGCCTAAAGCCTGTGCATGGCGCCATGGGGATGCAGTAATGGCCTAAAGCATGTGCATGGCGCCATGGGATGCGATAATGGCCTTGGTCTTTGGTAGGGTGGGACTTGGGTTGGGTCAACCCACCCAACCCGTGCCCAACCCGAACATTGGGCGGGTTGGGTTAGGTATTTCAAAATTTTGGGCAACTATGGGCATATATTTTACCAACCCGAACTAACTTGGGCAAGCACGGGTTCACATATCTCTAACCCAAGCAACCCGAAGAACCCATGGAACTATAAATAATTTATATAATTATTTTTATTAGTATAATTTTTTATATTATTTTTTAATCTAAGAAAGAAAATTTATATTATATTATTGCATTAATTAGAATCACAAATTCTTTAAAATTTTAGTTTAAATGAAGTAAGTAAATCTAATTGTTACCTAGATTTGTCATAAAATATTGATTTTAAACACGCATCATGGGCCAACCCGAGGAACCCAAGATACAAGTTGGGCGGGTTGTGGGCACACCTCCATGGGCAAAGAAGTTTTAGTACGGGCATGGCTCGGCCAAACCCTCCAACCCGCCCAACCAACCCAAGTCCCACCCCTAGTCTTTGGCCAAGGCCTGTGCATGACGCCATGGGGATGGCGTAATGTTTTCTCTACTGGCCAGGGTCTATGCCTTTGGCCAGAACAAGTTTCATGTCCATGGCCATGCTTGGGCCATGGCTTTTATCACTTCTTGTGATGTATTTAGTCGTAATTTCTTTGACCATAGTATTTTACACTGCGCTGTCCTTTAGCTATGGCGTATTAGGTGACCTGTTTAGGCACTTTGAGTCGCTTTGCATATTACTCAAAGTAATGACCTATTTAGGTGCGTTTACGTTGTTCCAGCTGTTGTATATTGCTCAGGAAGCTCTGGACAATGTCTAGAGTTGTGATACATCTGAGGCTTTCATTAAGACTCAATATTTGAGTCATATTTTTAATAGGAAATCCGTATGGATACGTCTCTATTAACTCTCCACCATGGCACCAACGAGTAATTTAGCTCCTATGCTGAGAAATTCGAAGCTATGTCGATATCAACAAATTGGTGGCTTTCTGTATAGTTGGGTTGTCTGGCTCTTGTGCAAAGATATTATTCTCTCCACTCGGAAGCTATAAGAAAGAACTCATAAAGTGTATATTCAGCTTGCAGAACGGGTTGCATTCTGAGCTATAGAGATTTGCCTGAATAAGCAATCGCATCTTGGCGAGACATAATAGAGAGACATTTTACATCTTTACCCCAATTCGATTTTTCACCATCTACCTTAAGTCCCCTGGTTAGTGTGGAACAATAATGTTTCGCACTAAGCACCATATGGTGAGAACAAATCCTATATATTTTAGTTTTTTTTTAATGCCAACACTAGTAGGGCTCTATAAAGGTTTAAACCTTAATATAAATGACCATGGATCCTGATTGGCTAATGAGACTCTTTTTTTTTTTTTTTTTTGCAGGTTGCGCGTGGAGGGCAATGGCAGCTATGGACATGGCGTCGTGGATGGGAAGGAAGGCCATGGCTGTAGCGCCATGGCCAGGGATGGCGCCGTGTTTTGGGGGAATGGTCTTTTGTGGTCGTGGCACCATGGCCGCGGCGCCCATTCGCGTCTTTCCCTTTCTTTTTTTTTATGCCAGCCGGGATTTCCTAAGTTTTCTTTTTTAGTAGGAATCCTATTAGTGATAGGCTTTCTCAATTTTGTGTATATATATACATGCCTAGGCTAGAATTTTATGTAGAGAAAGGAAAATAAGGGTTTTATCTCGTGAACAAAGTGATTCTTCTTTCTTTTTGATTTATTATTCTCTTATTGTGTTTGTTAGCCCTTGTTTTATTCACTATGTCGTCTGATGGAATTGCGAAAAATACCAAGGTAACCTAGAGAATTCTCTTTATTTATTTATTTATTTATTTATTTATTTTTGTCATGATATATATATATATATATAAAATAACAACGTATTTTTTTTTTTTTTTTTTGAATATATATGTATGCTCGCACATGTATGTGCGCAGATTTCTCATATTTATGTAAGCAAATACATACATACATGCATTGGTGTATATATATGTTGTTGTGAATATCTATGTATCATGCACGCATCTATAAGTGTATGTACGAATGACTTACTTGAGACTGGTTTGCGTGCTGTAGAGAAAGCGTGGTGCTGACGCCGCTCCTATCCTTCCCATCGTTGGGATACCCGGAGTCAGTGAAAAATTCTTCGAGGCGTACGCAAACATTGGGAACATGACGACTCCAACTGTGAGTCGAGCCAACCCGTATGCTCGTTTCATTCCAAGATATAATTGCAAGACTGGTTCCTCCACTTCAGTCGTTGTCCCAGGTGAGATTATTAGGTTCTCTTTGGAGCGAGGTACATATGGGAGTTCTTCGATTGGCTTCAAGGTTCCCAGGGCTCCTTTATCTGAATGGGTTCCTTGGGTGAATGCTATGTTGAGTAACACTAAGGTGAATGAGATTCTAGAGGAGG
>JAJJMA010254053.1:0-31386 GCA_023529015.1 Papaver nudicaule | reverse complement strand
TCCCCCACACTTGAACTCTACATTGTCCTCAATGTAGATTGACTCGTCCAATGGAGTTCAAATGCGTTAGATATCCAGTGGGTTGACTCCCACGAAGCGAAATTGAATGGGTTGACTCCCATTAAGCATCATCTCGTCTCTCTGCGAAAAGAACAAAACAAAACAGCAAAATTAGATACAAACAAATGGGTTGCCTCCCATGTAGCGCTTGTTTTGACGTCATCAGCCTGACGTAATATCTCTATGATTCCTCCAGAGGGATATCATCAATGAGATTGATCTCTTCCACAACTTCGGATGTGAATGACTCATAATATGGTTTCAATCGATGCCCATTCACTTTCATCTCTTGCCCCGTTTCCACACTCCGAATGTTCACTGCACCATAAGGAAAAACGTGAAGCACAACAAAAGGACCAATCCAACGAGAACGTAATTTACCAGGAAATAAAGAAAGACGAGAATTAAACAAAAGAACTTTCTGTCCAACACTAAAGTGTTTTCGAGAAATCATCTTATCGTGAAAGGTCTTTGTCTTCTCCTTGTAAATTCGTGCACTTTCATAAGCTTCTTACGAATCTCATCCAGCTCACTAAGTTGGAGTTTCCTTTGTTTCCCTGCACCATCCATCTCCATGTTGCATTGTTTGATAGCCCAAAAAGCCTTGTGCTCGATTTCAACAGGTAGATGACACGGTTTCCCGTACACAATCCTATATGGAGACATCCCAATGGGTGTCTTGTATGCAGTGATAAGCCCACAAAGCATCATTAAGACGTGAACTCCAATCCTTTCTTGTGGTGTTAACTGTTTTCTCAATAATGGATTTCACCTCTCTATTCGACACTTCGGCTTGCCCGTTTGTTTGTGGATGATACAGAGTGGCAATCTTGTGAGTCACATTATACTTTTTCAACAATCCTTGGAAAAGGTTGTTTCTAAAGTGCGTTCCTCCATCGCTGATTATGGCTCTTGGGGTTCCAAACCTTGCAAAAATATACTCTCTAACAAAATCTGAAACCATTTTAGAGTCATTAGTACGGGTGGCTATAGCTTCCACCTATTTCGAAACATAATCCACAGCAAGGAGAATATAAAAATTGCCGAAAGAATTGACAAAAGGACCCATAAAATCAATGCCCCAAACATCAAACACTTCAACGGATTGAATATATGTTTGTGGCATTTGATTTCGAGCACCTAGATTGCCCGTTCTTTGACATCTATCACAAGTCGCACAAAATACATAGGCATCTTTGAATAAGGTGGGCCAATAGAATCCACTCTCAAGAACCTTGAGAGCGGTTCTTTTGGACCCAAAGTGTCCTCCACATGCATAAGAATGGCAAAAAGAAAGAATAGACTGGAATTCAGAATCAGGCACGCACCTTCGTATTGTTTGGTCCTTACAATGTTTCCACAAATATGGATCATCCCAAATATATTGATTTGCTATCTTCTTCAACTTGTCTCTCTCAGCACGAGACAATTCTTTGGGAATTTGTTTGGAAACCAAATAATTCACAATATCAGCGTACCATGGTTCTGAACTTCCAAGTAAGAATAGTTGCTCATCCGGGAAGCTTTCACGCAACGGGATAGCTTCTTCGTCTACAGTAAGACGACTCAAGTGATCAGCAACTGTGTTCTCAATGCCTTTCTTATCTTTTATTGCAAGATCAAACTCTTGTAAGAGTAGTATCCAACGAATCAGCCTTGGTTTCGCTTCTTTCTTTGCAAGTAGGTACCTAAGAGCTGCGTGATCAGAAAACACAACAACTTTAGTGGCAATCAAATAAGAACAAAACTTCTTCAAAGCAAATACAATGGCTAAGAACTCTTTTTCAGTAGTGGTGTAATTGATTTGGGCATCATTAAGTGTTCTAGAAGCATAATAAATGGCATGAGGTACTCCCTCAATCCGCTGTCCCAATACCGCACCAACAGCATAATCACTAGCATCACACATAAGCTCAAATGGTTTGCTCCAATCCGGTGGTCGAAGAACTGGGGCTGTAATCAAACGTTCTTTCAAACGATTGAATGCCTCCAAACACTTCTCATCAAAGTTGAATGCCACATCTTTTTGCAACAATTTGCACAATGGTGATGAAATCTTGGAAATGTCCTTGGTGAACCTACGATAAAATCATGCGTGACCAAGAAAAGAACGAACCTCCCTCACGGTAGTGGGAGGGGTTAGAGCACGAATAAGATCTATCTTAGATTTATCAACTTCTAGTCCCTTAGAAGATATAATATGGCCTAAAACAATGCCATGAGTTACCATAAAATGGCACTTCTCCCAATTAAGCACAAGATTTGTTTCAACGCATCTTTCAAGAATTTTTGTTAGATTGTTCAAGCAATGGTCAAAGGAATCACCATATACACTGAAATCATCCATAAAGACTTCTATCATGCGTTCTACATAATCTGAAAATATACTAACCATACACCTTTGGAAGGTAGACGGAGCGTTGCACAAACCAAAAGGCATCCTTCTATAAGAAAATGTTCCGAACGGGCAAGTAAATGTTGTTTTCTCTTGATCCTCCGGTGCAATCACAATCTGATTGTAACCTGAATAACCATCAAGAAAATAATAGTGTGAGTGTCCAGCCAAACGCTCTAACATTTGATCAATAAAAGGCAAAGGAAAGTGATCTTTTCTAGTGGTAGCATTAAGTTTTCGATAATCAATACAAACCCTCCAACCCGTTTGAACACGAGTTGGGACAAGTTCATTCTCATCATTCTGCACCACTGTGACACCCGACTTCTTTGGTACAACTTGAACCGGGCTCACCCACTTACTATCGGATATGGGGTAAATGACTCCCACATCTAATAGTTTGATTATCTCCTTCTTGACTACATCCATCATAGGAGGGTTCAAACGACGTTGAGCTTCCCTAGTTGGTTTTGCTCCCTCCTCAAGAAGTATCCTGTGCATATAAATAGAAGGGCTTATTCCCTTGATATCAGCAATCGTCCATCCAATGGCTGCCTTGTGATCCCTCAACACCCGAAGAAGCTTTTGCTCTTGCAAATCAGTTAGTTCCTTAGCTACTATCACTGGCAACTCTTCGTTCTCACCCAAATATAAATATTTTAAGTGATCCGGAAGAGGTTTCAACTCTAGTTTAGGAGCCTGCAAAACAAATGGCAAAATTTTCTTATCAGGTGGTGGTAAAGCAATATAACACAAAGTCTCAACTACTGATTTTTGTGGGAATGTATTGAGAGAACCAATGGTTTCTTCAATCTCATCACCACATTCTAAATAACTATCAACTTCCTTAGTAAGCACAGTTTCTAAAGTATCGGAACCATTCAACTCAAACATCTTTTGAGCCAAATCATCAATCACATCAAGAGAAAAACAAGAATGCACATCACTAGGATATCTCATTGTATCAAAAATATTGAAGTGTATTTTCTCTTTGTCGAATTCCATTGTCAATGTTCCATTCCCCACATCAATGATGGTTTTCGCCGTCTTCATGAAGGGTCGTCCCAATAACAAAGGAATTGACGAATCCGAGGATCCATCATTCATCTCCAACACACAAAAGTCCACTGGGAATACCAATTGGTTAACCTGCACAAGAACATCCTCAACAACACCCTTAGGGTAGACATTAGAACGGTCAGCCAATTGTAAAACAACACCAGTTTCCTTAAGAGGACCTAAATTGAGAGAGTCATAAACAGATGCAGGCATAACACTCACTGATGCTCCTAGATCTAGCATTGCTTTGCTAATCCTAGTATTACCAATCACAATAGGAATATCAAAACTACCGGGATCCTTGCATTTGAGTGGGAGTTTCCTTTGCAAGACAGCAGAGGCATTCTCCCCCACACTCATTACCTCATTACCGGTGAGCTTTTTCCTGTTGGTACAAAGGTCATTGACTACTTTGGCAAACTTAGGGATCAACTTGACAGCATCTGTGAATGAGATTCCCACATGAATCTTCTTGATTATCTCCAAAATCTGTTTCTCGAATTCCGCCTTTTTGGAAGTAGTAAACCTGCGAGGAAAAGGCAAAGGAGGAACATAAGTAGAAACAGGAGTTTTGGAAACATTATTAGGTACCTCATTAGTCTTAGGAAGACTCTCTGATTCTTTGTCGAGTTCAGCTGAACTTGAACCCACAACGTTGTTGTTCTTGTCTTCCGGCTGCACAGTTTGTGTACCACTTCTCAATGTCACCGCATTAGCCGTATCCTTAGGATTAATGATAGGCTGAGAAGGGAGTTTCCCACTATTCTGTGACTTCAATTGGTTCACCTCGGCCGCTATACTGCCAACTTGTGTTTGTAGGTCCTTCACTGCATTCTCAGTCCTTTGCATGAATGATTTCAGCAAATCCTCCATGTTGGGACCTTGGTTTTGTTGTTGTGGCGGTGGCTGAAATTGTTGTTGGAACCCGTTGTTGCGGTTGTAATTGGGCTGTTGAACCTCAGCTTGCTTGTTGGCATAGCTGAAATTGGGGTGATCTCTCCATCCTGCATTATAAACGTTAGAGTATGGATCATATCTCGGCCTTTGCTGATTTGGATATACAGCATTAGCTTGCTCACTGCCCTCTTGACTTGTTGAATTTTGCGGTAGAACCGCAACTGCAACCTGTTGCATCATAGCAGTTAGATTATCCATTCTCTGATAAAGATCGGAAGATGTACTTACCTCATTCACTTTCTTGACAAGAGTTTCAGAACGGTTATAGAATTGCTGAGAGTTAGCTGCCATGCTATCAATCAATTCCCTAGCCGTTGCTTCTGTCTTGCTCATAAATGCCCCTCCACTTGCAGCATCGAGGAGGTTCCGATCTGGGGGAAGCAAACCTTCGTAGAAATTTTGAAGAATTTGCGTATCACTCATTTGGTGGTGTGGACAGCTTGCCACCAACCTCTTATAACGTTCCCAGACCTCGAACAACGTCTCACCCGACATTTGGCGAATTGACGATATTTCCCTCTTGATTTGAGTGGCTCGAGAAGCAGGAAAATACCTTTCTAAGAAAAGTTGTTTCATTGCTTTCCAAGTCGTAATGCTCCCTGGAGACAAATAGTAAAGCCAATCCTTTGCCGAACCTAGCATTGAAAATGGAAAAGCCTTCAGCATGGCTCCATCTTCATCTTCGTCATCATTGGGCAGCATGGCAAGAACAATGTTGTGAAATTCCATCAAATGGTTGCATGGATCTTCATTAGCCAGTCCGTGAAATTTAGGAAGCTCTCTAATCAACCCTGGTTTTATCTCAAACTTTGATGATGTTTGGATACACCAACGTTGCTCATCGAGCTTATGAGAAGTGAGTTCTCTAAGTGACTTGTCCGCCATCACTTCTTCTACTTCAATTTCTTCTTCGGTTTCCATATTATGTTCGTCTGGAATCTCTGCTCTTTGAGGCACTTGTAGCACTGTCCCTCGGCGAGTAACAATACCGCAACGTTCGTATTCCCAACGTTATGGTGCCAGAGATAAGTACCTGAAACAAGAGACTCAAATATGAGTATAGAAATAATAAAATAGAATCCAAAAATAAAATAACAAACGCTATTGCCTCCCCGGCAGCGGCGCCAAAATTTAATGCGTGTCGAATCCGCACAAATATACTTAAGCTCTAAACCTTCACAATATATGATAATATAGTATAATGGTAAGAACAAGTTCGTCCACGAGGAGATAATGGTTTGTTATTTTAATAGTCGAATCCTTAGGAGATAATGAATCCTAGAATAATTCATCGCAAATATATTCCGCAATTTCCTTGAGTCATCATGCACCATAACGATGTATGCATGAATCCTACCTAGAGAATAACTCGACACCATGAGTAATCGAGTTCAACTCTCTAAGAGCATTAAATTCCATGAAATAGACTAATCAATGAACCACCATGAATGGTTCATTCAACATAGGCAATATCCTACACATGATTCTCAAAGCTATCACCACCTCAAGAATCATGTTATGCTACAAAGTGAATAGGTAATCGACTATTTCGTATCTCATACCTAATTCTAGCAATGGTTATAGATACAATTTAACCCAATTGGCCACTTGAATCATAAGGCATCTAAACCTAGTGTAATACATCAATCATACACTCAATCATACGGTAAAATAGAGACGATAATGATATGAATAAGGTTTTACTTCATAATCAAACAAATAACATGTCTTTTGCAATTTAGGACTACATCCTTAACCAACAACAAATAAATTAGCTACTCATGATGTTTTTGAAAGCTAAATAAACCAATAAAGAAGTGAAAGAAATCATAAAAACCCTTGATGAATAAGCTCCAATCTTTCCCCCAAAGCTCCACCTCGAAATCCGTGCCAAAACCCTTGTTTTTGCTCCAAAACCTCTGCCTCGGGAAACGTGCCAGGAACTTTTCTCCCTAAAAACCTTAAAGTATGCCTGATATAAACTCTCCAAAGTTTTCTTATTTATTCACCCTAAAACACAAGACAAAAACCTGATTTCCTAAACAAAGTCCATTGCCTAAACTAAGTCACAGCCCAACTGACCCAACACACTTCTGAGCCCATCACCAAAAGAACCAGCAAAGCCCAGCTGCCAGAACGTGTGCGAATCACACGCTTCAATTTCCACACGTGCCAGTGGCACATGCCCGTCTTCTTCATGTCTGTCGGACACTGATTTCCGTCAGTGAAATTTCATACCCTCAGACCAGATGAACTGAGTTCATCTCAGAATCACAAATCAAACACACAATCATTCACAGCCGAAATTGACCATAACCCATCCTTTTGAATCATCATACAAACTCAAACCAGCTCCAGATTCCTCTAATTTCTTCTCCTAACCTCTGATAGCAGCTCAATCAATCCCATTACTTCTCTGTGATGAACACAACTCAAAATCACACCAGCAGATTACAAATCAAGCATTCAGACCACAACCAAGCATAACCCATTACTCCAAACTCGCCTGTGACCTCAGTACAACTTCACTTCTCATCTCCAGCCGTCTTCAATTCCATCTTCAGTCCAACCTCAATCAATCACTGATTCATCAGCAGCACGAATCCCCTTCTGTTCTTCTTCTTCTACAGACCTTCTCACTCAAATCTCAGCAGACCCCAGACCTTAATTCACTTCCTCCACCTCCACAGACATCAACAACTCCAACAGCAGCAGAAGCTTTGAGTTCCATACATCAAACCAACACAACATCCACTTCAATCAACTCTGCCACCCTTCTCGTCTGTCTGTGATCCACTAGAGCACCACCAGTTGCACTATCTCCCATCGTCATCTTCTCTTCACTCTGAGCTCTCTCTCTCTTTCCCCTGCTGCTCTCCTTTCTACTCTGGTTTAAACACAGACGTAAAAGAGATCTGAAAATCTGTGTCTTGACTTTATAACGGATAAGGTTATCCCTTAACACTGTGCTGTGGTTGGTTCTAACCCGGTACCCTGAAGTCCTTGTGGTGCCCTTATGTGCTTGTACTTCATGGAAGCCCTGAGTAGAATCGCCTGGGTGCTTCAGTAATTCTCCTTGGCTGCCTTCAGTGAACTGTGGATGCCCCTTAGTGATGCTCTTCTCTTGTATCCGACCAACCTAGATTCGCCAACTTGTAAATAGAGGTGTTTCTGCTTCATTTTATTGAATATAATTCCAAAATACTTGTAAAATAGAAAACAAGTAAAACACACAATGTATGAGGCTCAAGTCGACTAAAGTGCATGATTAAGGTACTCTTGAATAGGTATTTTGAGCACCTATCACCAGAGTATCTCAATAACCCATGCAGAGCCATCATCAGAAAGACAGTAATCAAGATCAAGGATGAATTGTACAAGCAAGATATTGAGGTTGAATGGCATCCCTTTTCTTCTACTAGAACCATCAGGCCACGATGGTGGGATGAAAAGCAGCTGTATGAAAACATTGGACAAATACACGTTCCTAGTCATCCTTCTGATCAAGTGCCAGAGTGGGTGGATGGAGGGGTCAGTGCAGAGGAAAGGGCTAGAGCAGAGGAAGCACCAGTATCAGTACCAGAACCAGAACCAGAGGTGATTCATTTGGATTCTGAGGGAGAGGAAGAAGAGGAAACCTTGCTTGATATCCCCATTCCTCCATCCCCACATCTAACTTGGTTTTCTTACCACAGCAAGTTCGATGAGAATATTAGGGCTAGTGGTGAGGAGCACTTCTATGACAATTTTGAAATAGAAGTTCAGAGGATCCCAATTCCAAGGTCCTTCTTTTGATGGTGTTGGCAGTGGTGACCAAGGTGCATGGATGATGGTGTTGGAGGTTTGAATATTTTGTTTTTTATTTTTTTGAATCCATAACATGCAGTCCTTGAGTTCTTGGATAAGATTTTTTTTTTTTTTTTTGGGTTGTTAACTTATATACTCTCGGTGGTGTGGGATTTTAGATTATTATGGATATGGTGATGTTAATATTATGTTGATTTTTGATTTAATTTGTTTGTTTCTGTGGGATTGGGATGTTTATCTGTTGATGCTGCAGTTGTTATGTTTGAGACCCAAAGCATGATTTTCTTTGTAGTCATATTTGAGTTTTGATTAATTCATATCAGTCATGATTTTGCAGTAGATTATGGTTCCCTGAGTGTTGTGAATAGCTAGGTATGGTGTGAGTAGTTTTGTTGGGTAGAGGTTTGTTTAGGTTTAAATTATCTGGTTTCATTTTATTTTTTTTTCTCTATGGGATTGGGATGTTATTGATGTGTCTAGGTATTCTAGTGGTGGTGTGGGTATAAAGAAGTTGAAGTTTTAGAACAGGGCATTGCATGCGAAATAGATTGGGAGGTATAGGAATGAAATATATGCTTTGGAAGGATTCTTGGTTGAACGGTCAAGAACTTAGAGTTGTTTTCCTTAGTCTATATAGCATTAGTAGATTGCAGGACAGGGAAGTGGAGAATGTAGCTCAATTACTGACTATGATCTCTGACATAAATTTCAATGCAGGCTAAGGAAATTTTGTTGTAGTTTCTTTGATTGTTATTGATGTGTCTAGGTATTCTAGTGGTGGTGTGGGTATAAAGAAGTTGAAGTTTCATAACAAGGCATTGCAGGCCAAATAGATTGGGAGGTATAGGAATGAAATATATGCTTTGGAAGGATGCTTGGTTGAACAGTCAAGAACTTAGAGTTGTTTCCCTTAGTCTATATATCATTAGTAGATTGCATGACAGGGAAGTGGAGAATGTAGCTCAGTCACTGACTATGATCTCTGACATAAATTTCGATGCAGGCCAAGGAAATAAGCAGTTTTCAGTTTCAGAGTGTTATTATAAGTCTATGGAGGCTGTAATGTTTTTGCTTGTTTATCTTTGGATTTGGTTATGAATAACTAGTTGGCTGTAATGTTTTAGATTTTCTGTATGATTTCTTTGGTGCCCTATAATATGTCCTAGACAAAGTTCATCAACCTAATGTGTAAACTTTTCAGTGTAACATTGTCAAACCAGAGTACAATATATGAACTAACCACACCTACAATCACATGGAAATACAGACTACCATGAACTTAAAACACATCTACATTTCTAATGACAATCAACAAACACAAAAATCAGACAAATCAACAAAAATCCTACAACAGCAAATAGATCTGAGAGATTCAGACCTTCAATACTCATAACCAGAAATTTAATCATTGACACTCAATGGTTTCGACTATAGATGTTGTAAATTTCCAATTCAAAGGGATACAAGTGAAATACCTTAACCAATAGAGCATCGTCAGATCCAAATTTGAAATCAGTTTTAATCCTTCTATAAGAAATCGACTAAACTCAAACCAGTTTCCAAATCGATATTTCATAGAAGATTTGATTGATTCAATGATGTTAATGAAGTTCCCGCAAGTTAAATCTCACTGTGCTCGACGAATTTGCCGGTCAAAATCGACGTCGGCAGGGAGAGAAACTGGTGAAATAAAAGAATCCGGTAGAGAAAAAGAAACCAGCGAGAGAAATGAGTGGCATCTTAAGTTGTTGGTGTTGGACATACAGCTGAGCTAATTCAGAAATAATAAATGGTTTGATAATTTCAGTTGATTTTCTTTTATTTTCTTTTGGGTTTCCTTATTTTCGGATCTGTGGTATTAAGTTAATCCGTTGAAATAAAAATCCGGTTCTGTTACGATGCTGGGGTTGAAATTTTATCATCCCAAAAGTGGGGCGGGGAAAAGAAAAGTCGAGGCTAACTTAGGAAGTGCACCCAAATATTTAGGGTAGGTGGGTAATTGCACCAACAAAAACACGGAGCACTGTAACAGATCGCATTTTCAGTAACCATTGAAGACGTTACGAGCTTCCCAACAACGTATGCGCGTTGCTGAAATGCAAACCGTGACTAATGTTGTTGTTGGTAAAAACTGGATTTCGTGTAGTGAGAGATTGTTGACAACTCCGGTCTGAGGCCAATCGTGGATAACTCTGTTATCAACTATGACAGCGAGACGGTATCAGCATTCTGTGAGAGGTATTATGCGGAGACATACACCATGCACTTTGGGTTCGGGGAGATGGGGCTCACTCCTGAAGATGCTCATCATACTTTCAAGGTCAAAATTGATGGCAAATCAACCAATGAAGGCTACGTAAAGCAACTCACTTTTAAGAGACTTGGTGAATTATGCGAAGAGTTGTTTGGCTGGAGTGAGAATGAGACAGACTCATGGTATATGAAAGACAAATATGACAAACCGAAGAGGGAGTTCAATCTGGTAAGGTTGAGAGCGGAGTATTCTGGGACCAAGAAAAAAGAAGAAGATGCTGGACTGGAAGATCATGAAGTAAGGGCTGCTGCTGCGGCTTATCTATTATATGTCCTCGTTGTTTGTGTATTCCCTTCGTCTGCCGGTAACAGGGTGAACGCCAACTACCTCCAGCTATTATGTCCCTTGGATAAGGTGAACCAGTACTCGGGGGGAACAACCATAGTGTCACACGTGAACACGGCGCTGAGAAAGGTATCCCGTCATAAAACTGCTCAATTCAATTGCAACACGTCTCTGCTGAAGGTAATATATAGATTTTTGGTAGTTTAAGTTCGTACCTATTCCGTAATATATATATATGGACTGTTGTTTATGTGTAGTTGATGTTCTTCACAGGTGTGGATATATGAACACTTTCCAAAACTGATGGCAGCAAATGATAGGTGGATTGATCTGGAAAAGAAATGCCAATGGGAACCAGATCAACCAAGAGGCAAGGGGTACATCTTCACGGGGGATCAGCTGAAGGGTAAGAAGAATTGGTACCTTTTCGTTCGCCAAAGATTGGACAGCATGGAGGCACAAGAGGTAGTTTTTGACCCCTACAAGGAGCATAGGAATAAGGGAAAGATGGCACCAAGAGAACCAATTTGTATGTACAATGGTCTTTTGTGGCACCCCCTTGGGCATACAATGTACGATCCGAGCAGAATAATGAGGCAAGTCAGGTATATTCAAGATCGTCCAATTGACAAAAAAGGTGATGGGAAATTCAAAGTGGATCCTGAAAAATCAGGTGTTGAATGTGGCCGTATTAACGTAGTTTACAAACCAGAGCCTTTTTGCGAACATTGGAACGAACGAATGGATAATTTGATAGACAGATATCTTTTATGGGAACCGGTGGTGCTTGGACATGAGAGCACAAAAGCATACCTGAAATGGTACCTTGCATTCACGCATGCCAAAGTGATACGCGGGGAAGGGGAAGTCAGACTCCCTCGTGGCCGTGGTGGACGTGGGCGTAGTACCGTCCATGATGATTCTTCGTTGTACAAGTTATGCGTAAGTATATATTTTGCAATTGAGTTGTTTAAGATTCACACTTAGATTACTCAAATATATAACTCATGTTTTTTTTTAATGAAAATAGAAGGAGCGGTTGAAAGATGTCCTCAACTGGTTGTGTTTGAGATCGGATAAAGGAAAGGGGTTGACCGAAGCTGAACTGAACCAGTATAATCAACACGTTAGGCACATCCATATGCCTGAGGCGGAGCACATGTTCGAGGAATTACGATGCAACACGAAGAGGAGTCATATTGAAACCAGTGACACTCAAGAGACTCAAGAGACAAGAGAAACTTCTAAACGAGGTCGTGGTCGTGATCGTGGTCGTGGGCGTGGGCGTGGTGAAGGTGAAGGTGAAGGTGAAGGTGAAGGTGAAGGTGAATGTGAAGCCGATGGGGGCAACAATGATATGGTTTAGTTTTTTCGTTTCGCACTTTGGTTTTAGTAGGTGAAAAAATATTATGTCAGTTTGGTGTGTTTGATACATTTTTCGTTTCCTAGGTTGACAATGGTTTTTTTTTTTTTACGGTTTGTTGCTGACAATTGGTATGATAGGATTTGGCAAATAGTACTTTGTTTGATTATTCATTGTGTTAGTTTACGTGTCTAAATTGTTTGGAAACTCAAAAAAAAATCAGATATTCGTCATGGTTTATGTTCAAACCACGACGATTTCAGCTGTGAATACACCTAAACTCGTCATGGTCATGATGTACATCACGACGATTTGAGCATAATAAAACTTAGTCGTCATGTAAGTTAAGCAAAAGCCATTACGATTTAGCTTGTTTTTTCGGCAGAGGGGTGATTTTTCTCAAAGCTAAATCGTCAAGATTTTAATACATACTGTGACGATTTAACTTGTTTTCTTGGAGAGGGGTGATTTTTCTCAAAGCTAAATCGTCAAGATTTTATCACATAGGGTGATGATTTAGCTTGTTTTTTTGGCAGAGGGGTGATTTTTCTCAAAGCTAAATCGTCAAGATTTTATTACATAGTGTGACGATTTAGCAGTATTTTTGGGCATATTGGATCCACTTCTTAAATCGTCATGGCACTGTAAAAACCTTGACGATTGTTCATCTATACACGCAGGGTCGTCATGGACCATCATACAACCTTGACGAGTTTTATGGAATCGTCACAATTGTATGTCATTTCTGTGACGATTCTGGGTACGAAGCAATTGGGTTGAGTTGATTTTCGACGAATTTAACATTCAAATAAGTCTTCCCATAACTGTTTTGAGCTTTGAGGATCATGTTTGAACATTTTTGAAAACACAATCACAAATGATGGTGGTGGTCGGGGTGGAATTGGAGGCGGCGGTGGTGGTGGAAATGGAGACGGTGGTGGTGATAATGGAGGTGCTGGTGGTGATAATGGCTAACTATCTAATTTTAAGATGATTTGCTAATTAATAATCTAATATTTTTGATAATCAATACTTTATTTGCTAATCCCAATTACCACCTCTAATCCTAATTATGGTGTATAAGGGGTTTTTGAGATTACTTCATTATAATCCTATTTTGTTTTAGTGCTCGCCCTCATTAAAAAAGACCTCACCCTCAAAATAGCCAGGTTAAACATTGTTCTAAGAGAAAATATGGATGTTTCATTATTCGATTTGTCTATTTTTATGATTGTGAATTCAATGATTTCTACTCCAACTTCAAATTTTCTTTACATTTTTTCTATTTCCTCCTGTATACTATTATTCGAGGATAAGTCATAATCTTAGTTTAAAATAACGAATTTTAGATCATGTCATTAGTTTGTCACCCAATAACTTTACCATCGGTGAGTTTACCCTAGAGTTATGTGAGTGTTGAATGTTGATACTCATAATTACCTTGCCATTTTTGTTATGGCTGCTAATGGGGGATATCTGTTCATGAGGAGTACCTGTTTTGTCTTATAAGAATTTTAGTACCCTCTCTACTAAACTGGTATCCCAATTATCAATCTTCTTTTGTAAAGCTATCTTGATGATTAGGCCAAACCGAGAGAATTGCCTCCAAATATTATTTAGTACTTGATCCATTTCGGTTCCCACCCATGTTAAATGGCAAAAAACACTGCATTTTTTGCAGAGGCTATATTCAGAGACGACCCCCTTGTTATAACAGTGTCAACACAAATGTAAAATGCTTTCGGCACTATTTTACTTTTTATAGCATTTCAAATAGAAGGACCACCGAAAGCAAATGATCTTTCAGTTTAGCATACTTTTAAATGATCTGCATTTGTCAACAACGCGGAGGAAATCAAGAACTATTGACATATCCCAACTTGCATCTTCCTGCTAAAGCTGCATGTTGATGAACTAGTGCTTTGTAAACGTGGGGATTGATTTTAGGTCGGAAGTATTGCACTGAAAGTTGTAATTTTTGGCGTACATACATATCCCATCTACAATGCAAAATGGAAAAAATAAAAGACCCACTTTTTACGGGATAAAACGTGTGCCATTTCAATTAGTAATCCAGGAAATTATGATTTTTCGGCTTCTAAAATTGGCTTATAAGTCAGGTATATATGAGCTCTTTTCTATAATACCCGACACCCATCTGCCATTGCAATTCCACCAGATCAATTGCTGTTTAGAAGACAGAAACATTTTTATTGTAAACATAGTTTATTAGTTGATGATAAAGAGATTAGAAGTAATTAGTAGCTGTATTGGCATGATAATATGATATTTCAACAATGATGCCTACTTATACCAAAAGAGGATTGTAAATAAGAATGATAAATTTTCCATAATAGGGATCTCACAAAAGCAGGAAATAAATATAGAAAAATATCTCGATGTGATTAAAAAGCTCTGAGGATCGGGCGATCACTGAGCCAACTCAAACCCTACCGATCCAAATCCAAATCTCAATTTTTTTCTCTGATCTTTAAGTTGGCTTCAACAGATCCTTCTCCCACCTTGATTTTCTCATCTCTACAAGTGTTTTTTCATGAGTATTCCCTAGTACCTATGCTATTACTTAATCTTTTTAGGGTATACTCTATTTGGTCTAACCACGCTTTCACCTAATCTGCCACTTCTAGTTTCATTCAATGGATTTGCTTGTGAAAATTGGCTACTGCATGTACCTTTTTCTACACTTGGATGAGTTTCTCTGTGCTAAACCTACACCACTTTGTAGCTTGGGAAATCGATTCTGGTATCTCTGCCCTGTGTTCCTCTGGCTAACCTTAATTGTTCTTTTTTTTCTGTTTTTTAGTTTGTTTATGTTTTGTCCTAATATGGTGCAAATCTATGTCGTATTTATTCACCAAATCGTTACGTTTTCCTTTCATTCTCATCGAGGTAACTTTAATCATTTGCTTTTAACTCTTATCTTCGATGTCTTCAATGTTGGTTGGGTACTATTTTATCGTTATTTTGAGCTTATAAAAACTCTGCCAACTTTCACTTTCCATCTCCTTTCCAAGGATTCTATCCGTATCAATCTACTTTTCTGGTTTCTGTTAGTTTATTCTGCTGTTATTTCATATCCTTTTACTGCAATTCTCATGAGCACTTCAGCTCTTCCTCCTGTTCCTATTGAGGTACCCATTATTGCTGTTAAGGTCTTGGGGAATGCCACTGCGTATGTTGCAATCAGGAATCGTGTTAAAATGTTCTGGTTACCCATCCAAGTTCATTCTGTGCAAGATTGTGGTACTAGAGGAGTGCTCAAGGTTACCTTCAACAACATGCAAGATAAGAGGACTATTCTACTTTCAGACACATGGACCCTTGGTGAGTATAATGTTCTTGTTGAGGATTGGTGCAAGTTTCGTTCTACTCCTGCTGATTGCTTCCAGCAGGCTACTTTCTTTGTACAATTGCATAACCTTCCTCCTGGTTCTATTAATATCCAAGATTTGTCTGTAGAGCTTAGAAAAGCTGGAAAACTTTCCTATTTGGACCTTTCTCAACCAATAGCTAGAGCTCTAATCACTATGAATATGAATCTTCCTTTCTCACCGGGTCATTACTTTAGATACAAGGGGGTCAAATTGTGGGTCAAATATGTATATGAAAATCTTAAGCAGTATTGTACCATCTGTGGGATTCTAGAACATACAGCTAGACACTGCTCTAAGACTGAAAAACCTCAGTTTGCTCAATTTAAAAAAGATAATCCCAACTTCCCTTGGGATAAGATTGATATTCATATGAAAGGAAAACTAATTCAACACTTGCATGGATTCCAACAACCCCCACAGTCGAATGCTTATAGGGTAGTCAGAGTTCAGGACTTCCATAGGGTTAGACCACCTCCGGTCTCTCACCCTCAGTTGCCTAATATTACCCTTGTCTTGTTTCATTCCTCTGTTGTTACTGGGATTCGATCTGAGTCAACTGACACAATGGATAAGGGCCACTCACGTCTGCTTCAGGGTGACCTTCTTACAACTCCTTTCTCTGACGGCGTTCCGACAAAACAAAGATCTTCTCGAGCAGCCAAGCATGAATCACCTGATGTTACGGATAAGGTAATACATAACATGGCACGTGTGCACATTTTTGAGGAATCTAAAGTCCCAGAATCAGTCCAAATCCCACATGTGCCACCCACATCAAGACCAAAACAGGTGCCGGTTTCGATCAGGGAACCGAATCCACAGGTCTCTGACCCGACCCGTACTCAGATACCTACTTCTTCTACTGCTGCTGCTTCAAAACCTTTGGATGGCTTGATCAATGGTTTTCCGATTGTCACAAACAAAGGGAAATCAAAATGTACCCTACCTCAACATGATTCTGATGCACATGATCAACTGGACGTTATTCATCAAGGGGAATTTCCTCTTTCAAATTACTTGAGCTTACTGTTTGCTTCAGAAGTCGCGGAGGTCATCCAAAAACCTCAGGGTTTTGTCAGGTTGGATATTTCTATGGAGAAGGGGGTTCCTCAGGTTAAAGTCTACCATCGGATGGGTTCTCAGCCATTTGCTACTTATGCAAGGAAACGTCATCACACGGTGGAAGATCTTCCAGCTTCTAATCCAAGTTTTGGTGCACAACCCCCTACACCAAAGGTCCAGAAAGTTAGACACATGTCTGAACTGTTTTCTGCCACTACCCCAACACCATTGAGAGACCTCAGCCCTTCTATGGAAGCTCCTATTTTTAGAACTAGAAAAGGTCATCCTCAAGACATGGAGTCTCAGCAGCATTGGTTTAACTTCTATGACAATCTCCAGCCACTACCTGGACTTCCATCTTTTGATTGGCGGATTGAACCACCGGCAGCTATTACTACACCAGTCACATATAACTTTCCCATCTTGCATTCTGGTGACACCTCTACTAACCCTTCTCCTTCTGTTAGTCAGGAACCGGTCTTTTCTCCGGGTTGGCAGGTGTCTGTTGATGAAATTGATGTGGCTGATGTTCTTGCCAATGATTTACGAGTGCCTACTTCTAGGCACTCGTCGGCCTAATGTGTCCTACACATAATCATCTTCTATTTTGGCAGCAGAAATGGAGGATGATAGTTTGGAGTTGTGCTGCTTGGTTCACGTCTACTCTGGGTTCTTATATTTTGGTTATTTGCACTATATTAGGTAGTAATAGTGGTAACTTTTCTATGCATGGTTCTACTTTAGTTGGTTTTCTCTGCATCATTGGGTGTGTCCTATGTCAACTGATCAATTTTGAAGGTCTACCATGGATTGGATTCAAACCTATGAAGCTTGGGCAGGATGAGAAGGATGATTGGTTTCATTATTATGGGGTAATTCCTTTGTGCCTTAAAGGATACATTACGTCCGGCCATTGTTGTCAGTGGCCAGTGGCTGTCAATCTTGTATGCATGGCAACACAGTATTGTGGTTTTGTGATCATCCGGCTTTCGGCTTCATGGACTAGATCTAATTTATCTCACTCGACCGATCTTTCGACACCGATGATAACTAGAAGCATTACAACCTTTGTGGAAGTTGATCTGATGTTGGTGACTTTATGTTTTTTGGGAAACATCTTATCAAGTTGTAATCACTCTTGTAATGGTCTTTAGTTAATATAATGCAGTCCTTTTCTTCAAAAAAAAAAAAAACAGGAAATAAACATAATGTTTCTTATTTGATCATCAGTCTGACACTCATAACTTGAGTGTTGCTTAAGATTTTATAGTATTAATTCATGGACAACAACAGAATGTTATGCACCAGGCCAGGGCCAAGAGGGCTAATGAAATAAAATAAAAAAACTTGTGGACACTTGGTGTTTTTTCTTTTCTCGAAACAGGAAAATATATTACTCCCTCCGTTACAATTATATAGGCGGAGGGACCAATTCTCTTAGATTAAGAAAACAATTTTGGTTTCATAATTTTCCATGTTTTTTCTTGTTTTGCTCCTTGTCTTTTTCCCAACACAAATATTTATGTACTATTAATATGGGTATTAGAGGTAAAAATTTATCTTGATATTTGAAATCCGCCTATAATTTGAAACAAGGAAAATGGAGATTTCCGCCTATATAATTGTAACGGAAGGAGTAAAATTAAGTAATATCTGCATGGTTTACTAGAGATCTCTGAATCTCAGATGCAGTTCTTTTAGAAGTGGGAACATAGTTTATCTCCTCTGAAATAAATCACTTTGAGCCAAAAAAAAAAGAAAAAAAAAAAAACTAACATGGTGCTCTCTTGTCCATTTTGCAAGCTTATTTCACTTTTAAGCTTTATGCATTTTGTACTATCTAAGCAAAATCCTAGAGAAAGTGATATCTTCTTGAACTGCTTCAGCTGTTCAGGAACAAGTGCTTCCTCCACTGTAACTGCCCATGACAATGTCCGGAAAATCATATCACTCCTGCAGCAACACATCTATATAGCAACAACACTGCATATCACGACACACTTAATTCTCTGGTACAGTATAACACCACACATTGCACGTCTAGCAAGCTTCGATTCGTATTATGTCGTGTTGTGCTGTGCCAACCCCTTTGCACCCCTTGTAAACGTTGTGCATTGTTATTTAACTTGGCTAAAATTTCATACCATCAGAGCAAACTTGAGGAAATGATATCTTATACAACAAATACAATGGTCTAGGACCGATGTCACTGAAGTACAATGGTAAAGTTGCTAGGTGATGATACGAGTGACCTGAGTTCGAAATTTATCATCACCAATTTCTTTACCGATCAAAAAAAAAATAAAAAATACAATGGTCTAAGTGTCTAACACCAGCTGGATGAGCAAAATATTCAGGCTGAACAACATCAGATTCCTTTGGCGCAGAACACTGGCTCTGACAACATGGAGATTGTGGTGGCTCAGCATGATGAAGGAGAAAATGTCGAAACTAGCAATGTTCTGATGGTGCCTGATGGTGATGATGGTGTTTCAAATGTCGCAGAAATTGGGGGGTTTTCTCTGGAGATTGGGGAACCCTCTATGGCTATTACCTTGAGGAACAATAAGTCTGTGGTGGAAGATGAGGAAGAACATGACCCTCCTAACACTCCGGTGGAGAGGGAAATGTTCATTAGTGATATAGATGCTCTGGCCAATGGCAGTAGAAGAAACAAGAGACCTAGACTTTCTCTTGAAGGGGATGGAAACCTGAATGTTCTTGCTAGCCAAATCACTTTGGCTCTGAATACTCTTGCGGAGGCGGTGTGTGGTGGTGTCAATGGCACGTCTGTTCCGGTGGGAGAATCTTTGGTTCAGAATTTGATGGATGGTGATGACCAGAATATGTTGCCTGTTGCTGTTAATGCAGATGATGCTGGAATCCTAGTTGAAATTACCAATCAGGTAACTTTTCTATACAGATTTCCAAATAGTCTCTCAGTTTTATTTATCTGTCACTCATGCTATGATTTTAGTCTTCTGTTACTTTGCTGTTTTATAGACTCCAACAATATCACATGCACTAGATGTTTTTCTAGGATATCATTTTTAGGCTCTTTATTTTTCCAGCACTCTTTCATTTTTATACTGGATATCACTGAGTCATCTAGTACGTTACTTGATTTTAACCCTAATCTTTTTGATTCCCATTACTCTGAGTTTCTCTCATATTTGGTTAGTACAAACAATATGAAAATACTCTCTTGGAATGTTCAAGGCATAGGCCCCCCAATTACTCAAAACCATTTATCTCATATTTTAAAAAAGCAAAATCCGGACATGATTTTCTTATCTGAAACTAGAGCAAAAACTGAGACTATGGAGAAGTTAGTTAGAAGATGGAAGTTTCATGATTGGTTTTTGGTTCCAAGGATTGGTTTATCTGGTGGTCTACTAATGGCTTGGCACAATAATGTTAATGTAAGCTGTATTTCTTTCCAGCATAATCTCTGTCTGTTTGAAGTGCATGATAATTATAATAATAAATGGAACTTATGCTGCATGTATGGCGCTCTATCTTCTGATGGGAAGATAGAGCAATGGAACAAAATTTGTTCCTTTGATTTTGATAATGATCATCCATGGATCATTATAGGTGACCTTAATTTTATAATGCACATTCAGGAAAAACAAGGAGGAAATCAATCTTCCTCCGGGTCTACTCAATTCATACATGACACAATTCAATCTTTAGGACTGATAGACCTTAGGTTTCAGGGAATTCCTTTTACATGGTCAAATAATAGAGAAGGTCAGGAAAACATTAAAGAGAGGATTGATAGGGTGTTGGTTTCTACTAAATGGTCTGAAATATTCCCTAATGCTATTGTTCAGCATTTAGCTCGAGTAGGTTCAGATCATACACCTATTCTATTAGTCCCAATACCCATTAAAGGAAAAAATTTCAAACCTTTCAAACTTTTGAGAACTTGGCTAGATCATGATAGTTTTAAGGAACTAATTAAAGACAACTGGATCGATTGTGAAAATGGTTCTAAAGCGTTTAGGGTCACGAAGACTATGAAAAATCTTTCTTATGTCCTTAGAGATTGGAACAAAAATGTTTTTGGCAATATTTTTAGCAAAATAGAAGATCTGAATTTAGAGATTGAACGCTTGCATACTTTAAACCCTTTGCCTATTAAACAGATTAAAAATACACAACATGATCTTGATGTTTGGTATAAAAGAGAAAGAGACTATTGGAAGCATCTCTCTAAGGATAAATTCCTCAAAGAGTATGATCAAAATACTAAGTATTTTCATCAATGTGCTTCCAATAGGAGAAGAGTTAATCACATTCACACCTTAAGAGATGAGTCTGGTCTGTGGATTGATGAACCAATCCAAATTCATGAACTGCTAATGAGACACTTTAAGAACATTGGCACTTCAACTAGGATCAATAATATCTATTTATTAGACAATCTAATTCAACCTTGTATAACGCTAGAAGAAAATTTAAACTTAACTAAAATTCCTGATGAATCAGAAATTAAAAAAACTTTGTTTAATATGAACCAATGGGGATCCCCAGGTCCTGATGGATTCCCCCTGGTTTCTTTAAACAAAACTGGGACATTGTTGGAAATGATATAACCTCTGTTGTTCAAAATTTTTTTAAAACAAAATACATTCTTAAGGAGATTAATTACACCTACATCTCTCTTATACCAAAAGTTCAAAATCCCTCTGTTCCTAGTGATTTTAGGCCTATTAGCCTTAGTAATACAATATATAAAATTATATCTAAAATCTTAGCCAATAGACTAAAACCTTTTCTAGACAGAATAGTTTCTAAAAACCAATCTGCCTTCATCTCAGGAAGGCAAATTACAGATAATATCATCATTGCACATGAGCTGTTACATACTATGAAAACGTCAAAAAACAAAAATGGCCATTTGGCCTTAAAGATAGATCTTTCTAAAGCTTTTGATAGAGTAGAATGGGGTTTCATTGAAGAAGTCCTTACTAGACTCGGTTTTAGTGAAGACTGGACTCAACTTATAATGCAATGCATTACGACTACCTCGTTCTCTATTCTCTTAAATGGCTCTCCTGGTAAGTCTTTCAAAGTTGAGAGGGGCCTTAGACAAGGTGACCCTCTCTCACCTTATCTTTTCATCCTTACCATGGAAATTCTTTCTAGATTACTTTATAAAGCAGAACAAGATAAACAAATTTCTGGAATTAGAGTGGCTAAAAATGCTCCTATAGTCTCCCATTTATTCTTTGCAGATGATTGTTTTTTGTTCACAAAAGCAAACATGAAGGAAGCAAGGAATCTAATGGATGTCTTAAACACTTTTGGAGAAATGACAGGTCAAGTCATTAATCTCCAGAAATCCGGTGTTTATTTCTCTCCTAAGATGCATAACAAACACTGTAAAATTATTTCTAGGATACTAAAAGTAAAACAAATTTCGAAAAATGATAGATATTTAGGGACACCTTTATTCTTTGATAAAAAGAAAACGAATAACTTTGAACCTCTCCTTAGTAAATATTATAACTCTCTTCAAGGTTGGAAAAATAAGCTTCTATCACAAGCTGGTAGAACTGAGCTGATTAAATCCAACCTTAGTTCTTATCCCACTTATCAAATGCAATGTATAGCCTTTCCCAAAGAAACTCTCAAAAAAATGGATGATATTCAAAGAGATTTCTGGTGGAACAAAAATGATATTAACCATTGTGTTTATACTAAATCTTGGGAATCAATTTGTAAAAACAAAGACGTAGGTGGTTTAGGAATTAGAAATCCCCAAAAACACAACATGGCCCTTCTTGCCAGGCTTGCATGGAGAATGTTAACAAATCCTGAACAACTTTGGGCTCAAATTCTTAAGTTTAAATACTTCCCAAAATCTGACCCTACAGTCTAGGAAACACAATAACTCCTGGATTTGGAATAGTATTAAAAAGGGACTAAAGATTATAAAGAAAAATCATATTTGGCAAGTTAACAATGGTGAAACCATTGATATATGGGAAGATTTTTGGCTTCCAGAACAAACAGAAAAAATTTGTCCACTGACAGTGGATGATTTCCTTCCATCTAAAGTTAGTCAGCTGATGGTAAATGGTGTTTGGAATTTCCAAACCATCTGCAAATATATTCATAGTGATCTGCATAATAAAATCAGATCAATTACTCCAAACATCCTTGCTAGCGATAGAATTAGGTGGCTGTCTACACCATCTGGTGAATGCACCACCAAGTCTGCTTATAAATACCTTACTGACTACAGTTCTAGTAGAAATGTGAATGACCTGTGGAACAAAATTTGGAATCTTAAATGCATGCCTAGAATAAAACTGTTTTGTTGGAAACTTATGTCTAGAGTTCTTTCTTTAGGAAGTAGGATGATAAGATTTAACAAGAATGCCATGCCTTCATGCAGATTATGTAATAATTGTAGTCTTGAAGATGAAATGCACTTATTTGTACATTGTCCTTTCTCCAAGGCAATCTGGTTTGCTTTTTCTTTTAGTTCCTTGCAAAATTTCAAAACTGATGATATTAGAGTGTGGTGTTACAATTGGATTAATGATAAAAACTTTAGTGACAAACATAGTCTTATTGTCTACATAATGTGGGAAATCTGGAACACTAGAAATGCAGTTTGCTATAACAGTGCCAAGCCAAATCCTAGAGACTTGATAAAGAAAATCCAGTTGGAATTCAAGGAATTCACAAAGGAATTGAACTTTTCGCAATCAGAGAATCTGATCAGGGAGCAGAACAATGAATGTAACTCCAGAAATGAGTGGACAATGGTGTTTGATGCTTCTTTTGAGAAATCTAATTTCACCATGGGTTTCTCCATTGTATTATATGACTTATCAGGTGTCAGAAGAGAATGTCGAGGAGGATCAGGATGGGCGGCTTGCCCATTAGATGCAGAAGCAAAAGTTTTTTTGGAGGCAATCAGGTGGCTAAAGGAGTTGAATATAAACTCTTGTAGGTTCCTAAGTGACTGCAGGAATCTTATTTCTATGGTGAATGGAAGAACAGAAATAGCCGCGTGTTTGAACTGGACTGCTCAGACAAACGTCCAGAATTGTGTTGCTGTCTTTTCTACTTTGCAGTGTGTTTGCTTTCAGTATCTTAACAGAAAATGTCTAGTGTCTGTCGATAGACTAGCAAAATATGCTAGAGCTAAAATGTTTGGTTTGTTTTCCTCAGTAGGCTTAAACTCTTTGGAGAAATACTCCGTTTTTGCTTCTCTAGACAATGGGTCTGAACCATGTTTTAAGCCTGTAATGTTTGCTTCTCAGTAATGAAATTTAGTTTTATCAAAAAAAAAAAAAGTGTCTAACACCAGCAACAGTCCAACTCTCGCATGTTATACCCACCAGGATGTTATACCCACCAGAGACCCGAAAGTGTGTTAAAAGCAATCTTGGACTATGATCTAAATCGTCGAACACATGTCGTTGTCTACCTGGTCAAATTGCTTTGAAACAAAATCATTGTCCTAAACATAGTTTATTGATACATAATCAAACTTATTTAAGAGAAAATAATGGCTTTATAGACCCCTTTTATTTCAACAATGATTCTGACTTTCATCTTTTCTAAAAGAAGATGAATACTAAATCCCAAAACTTCCCTTAACAGGGATGTGAAAAAAGAAACCATTAACTAATCCTAAAACCTAACAAAACCACTTAAAGCATTGTTAGTGCTATAAACCCTTTTCAGAAAATTGACATTACTCCATTCAAGTGAGCCGTTAGTGTTAAAGGTAGCCGCTCGATCAATCGCGACGTCTTATGCATCTCGAGGATTCATCGTTGAAGGTCGCGACGACAAACCAATTCAGGTTGAAAAATCTAGTTCTTTGTTGGTTGCATATGTAGCGAAGACTCAAAGGAGTGACCCCAAAAAGAAGGTCCGCCAAGAGGGGAACAAGTAGTCTCTTTGTTAGACATGAAGCATCAAAATTGTCTGTTTAATTAGTTAAGTGCACAAATTTGTTGTCTAATCTCATAATATAGATTCAAGAAAGTGATACTAAACATTGTTATCTTTTGATAGTGGGTCTGGTCCATGGTAATATACCATATGTGATCAATAATTTGAACTTTGAAGGGAGTCAAGCGACTGTCACTCTTTGTTGAAAAGTGGATTAGGAAAATTTAGGAAATGAAATCATGGAATCAGACAAAATGTAGCACATTTAGATTCTGTGTAAAGCCATCGGCCAGGCACTGGTGCTTGAAACATATAGTGGTATGTGGGAAGTTACAAATTGAATCAAGTATTGATGAACATTTATGTTTTCACAAAATTGGGGCAGCAGAAGAACACATACAAAAGAGTATAGTTACGTTTTGTACTAAACAAAGAATGGGAGGGGAAAAGTGAGAGCTACTAGAGCAATACACAAGTAATAATTAACTGGCTACAAGCAAAAGAAGAGTAGAAGAAAATGAGAAATGTACAAAAAGATAAGATCAATCAAAAATATCACGGCGTCATTGGGGCCGATTGAAAAGAATCGGGGCCGACTGAAATGATTTGACGAAACGCACCAAGACGTTAAGGGATGGCTAAATGGGTGGGTAAAATACCAGTTGTACCCTTTCCCTTATACGTAAAATGTCTCTAATACCCTTTTGCTAATTCTAATACCTAAACCTATCGATCGAACTCAACAAAAATTCACTCTTTTCTACTTCTCCGCTCCTCCCCTTCTTCATCTACTTCTTCATCTGTTTCTATTTGGTAACAACAATAAAACGATTCAATGTTCTAATTAGGGTTTAGAAATTGGAAAATGAGTTGATTTAATCAACAAAAAACACACTCTATTTGAATACAGGTAAACCCTAACCTTTTCTCTGTGTAAAATTTGATTTTTATGAGCTTATGAGTTGATTTTATTGTTTGGGTCAGCTTGAATTGAGTTTTATTTTGGTGGGGGTTTGTATTTGTATTGGATTGAGATTAGTTTGTATGAAAGGTTGGTTTTTTCTTTTTTAGTATGATTGAATTGTGATTTTTTCAATCTTGTTTCGTCTCAATTACTGAAAGCATTATTAAGAAGGATTAAGATAGAATTGATTAAGAAGGATCAAAAGCATTAGGGTTTGTTAATAGATATGGCTGAAGATAGATTTCAGAATAACTTTTTACATGGAAGATTGGAGAACGGAGGTTCTGATGATAATGGTGGTGTTTCTCTCGATTGGGTTTGCGGTGATGATTCTGAGATACCTTTCGATGCCCCTGTTCTCATCTTACTGGATTCTCATGAATTTACTTTGAATAATTTTACTTTGAACTGTTGAAATTGTTGTTGATTTGAAAGCTTTATTCGGTGGCTATTTTGTCTACCGAGTAACATTTTTGCGTATTCGGTTGCTTTCCTCCTTGCCGATTATATATTTTCTGCCGAGGGATTTTACACCACTAGGTAGATAGTTTATATATCGAGCTACCGAGTATGGTTATTCGGCAACTATTTTGATTTACCGAGTATGCTGCTACAACACTCCAAATTTCTGTAAAATTTTAAGGGCTTATTCGGTGGATATTTTGTCTACCGAGGGACATTTTTGCATATTCGGTTGCTTTCTTGCTTGTCGAGTATATATTTTCTGCCTTTAATTTTACACCACTCGGTAGATAGTTTATATATCGAGCTACCGAGTGGTGCTAGACACATGTACTGGTTAACCATTATAGAACCTGATATGCTTGTTTTTTGTTTCTTTGTTGTGTAATTTGGTATGCATTAGGACCAGGGAATTGAGAACGAAGAGAAGACAAGACACCCCACGTAAGATGAATTCGTAGATGGTAGAGTTCCAACAATCCATGGCTTCCTCCATGTAAGATGAATTCGTAGCATGATCACCCTCACGAGAAGAAGATTCACCCCGCTCAATCTCACTGAAAACAACCATCTAAAAAAAAATTAGTAATTAAATTAGACTTAATCGGTAGCTTAAGAAGTGTGGGGGTATATTAGACATTTAGGATAAGGGATAGCCTAGTTAGGTTTGGGTGTACTGGTTTTTTTGTAATTTTCCAGTCGGCCCCCATTCTTTTCAGTACGCCCCAATCACGTCAGGAAAAATATGAGTCTGTCTAGACTTTTCATAACATGCAATTGTGACCCATGAAGTTGGTACAGAGTACTATGTACTAAGTTCCCAAGCTGTTCTAGTCTTGCTTTTCATTAGCTGTGTTGTGTCCATCAAAAAAAAAAATTAGCTGTGTTGTGTAACAACGTAGACCACGACATTTCCATTGGTAGCAACCTCCAATTTATTTATTTATTTTTCCAACCTCCAATCTATACTATGGATCCCCACTGTTTTAAAGAGTTTCCAGTCTTGGATATTCTATGCGAAACATGCTTTGAGCCGTCCCCAAATTCTGCGAGCCCTCCCGCCGTCCCTCCCCCTAGTAATTTTTGGGACCCCTTTAGTTTTCCAACTTTTTTAAATACCAAACTACCCCTCACACATGATTAGTCTTAATCATTATATTAGAGTTAATAATAAGATTAGAGTTAAGTATATAATTAAAGTTTTAGATAATTTTGGTGAGAGAAAATCAGATTTTTGAGAGGATTTTTTTGTTGGAGAGGGAAGAAAAAGAGGGAAAAAAAAAGAAAAAATTTGATTTTTTGGTGTGATTCTTGTTTTGTTTGTGTGTTTTGTGAAATGTTTGGGGGGGATAACATTGATGAACCTCATCGTAACAAACATACGATGATCGTTGCGAGAAATCCGGTTATGGGAGAATCTTCATCGTCACGAAACGTTTTACCGGAAACTCAAGAAAACAACGATTTCGATGATTTTTTTGTCCCAAATCCTGAAGATGAGCACTTATATGATGAACCCATTGCTTCAAATACACAGGTATACTTCAAAATCATGTTTTATGGCCGAAATCGAGCTAAAGGTGAGACTTTTATGTCTCACCAGCGCCATATTTGGTCCCTATTATGGCAGCCGAATGTTCAAGACGAAGAACAGTTCGGCTGCCATAATAGGGGCCGAATGTTGTTTTTTTTCGAAATATATTGACACATTCGGCCTCTAAACTTTAGCAGCCGAATTCGGATTCGGCTGCTAACCTAAGTATCAATAGAGGCCGAATGTAGGCTGCTGAATAAGAACTTGAATTCTTATTTTACAGCGTAACATTCGGCTTGTAAATTTTAACAGCCGAATGTACATTCGGCTTCTAACATGAGTTATCGTGCCAGCCGAATGTTAATTCGGCTGGCACTCTGAGCCAAAATAAAGGCCGAATGTAGATTCGGCTACTAACAAATGAAGGCCGAATGTTGCATGCTTACATGTGTTTCTCTCTTGTAGGTTGTTCCGGGTGGTATTGAAACAACCGCCGAAGATGTGGATCCCTTACAAACCATTCACGAAGATACTAGAGATCATTATCTACCTTTTCTCGGCTTGGTAGTTTTTTTTTTACCTCGCTCTTCTCTTTTAGTGAACCCCATTGTATTTCAAATTCTTAGTTGTTTCGATTTGATTATGTAGACTTGGAAACATAGAGACGAATGCCGAGATTGGATGGAAGCACATGCAAAGAAAATAATGTGCGTGGTCGTAATAGATAGGGAAACCAAGGAAAGGCGGTTAGTGATGGTTTGTGAGAGGAGTAGGGTAAGCACCTTGGTGAGAAGACACACGAAGAAATAAGTTCGAAAGCCCGGGAAGACGGATAAAAGGTACAAGACAATGACAAGGAAAACGAATTGCCCTTTCAAGGTAGTTTTTAACTACAACCGTACCGATGAATTGTGGCATATGAATCCAAACATGGATTGCCGTCATAATCACGAACGTCCACATGACCTTCACGGACACTACAAAGCCGGAGCATTCAAACCAAATGAGTACAAGGAAATCGAGACGTTGTCGGAATTACGTGTCCCTCCCATAAAAATACTAGGGAAGTTGAAAAAGGATAACCCGGAGAACAAGAGTAGCTTGAAACAAGTATACAATGCAAGAGCTACAATTAAAAGGAGGGGTTGCCAAGGTAGGAGTGTGATTAAACAATTGATGTGGTTATTTGAGCAACACAACTACACAGTCAAGAAGGATTTGGATGACAAGAAAAGAGTGAGGAACTTATTTATTGCCCACCCGGCAATGGTCCAATTGGCCTTATGCTTTCCAGAAGTTCTTTTGTTGGACTGCACTTACAAGACCAATAGGTATCAAATGCCCTTGTTGAACATAGTTTGTCATACGTCGACAAAGGCACCATTCACGGTGGCATTTGTTTTTATGAATGACGAGACGACCGAGAGTTATGAATGGGCATTGGATGCATGTAAGATGCTCTACGATCCGGAAGTGCTTCCCAAGGTATTTGTGACCGACCATGAAGATGCATTGATGGCGGCTATAAGAAAGGTATTTCCCGACGCCGTGAACTTCCTTTGCACCTATCACATTTGGAATTGTGTCAAGAAAAAGTGCCAACCGATAATACAACCTATCAAGATGGGTGAAATTCAGAAGATTAAAAAGACACCGGAAGATCAACGAGAGCCTTTGGAAAAGGAGTTCCTTGCTAAGTTTGAAGCGAATGAAGAAATGTTTAGATTATTCTCGGAAGAGTGGGATAATTTGGTTTTTTCACCGACCCGTGGAATATATAACTCAAGGTATGAATTGTTTGTTGATCGTTGGAGCGTACAGTTCGAGGAAGTTGTTAAGTATTTGAAGAAAGAATTGTTGGTTGATCATGCAATACGGTTTGTTTACGCTTTCACGAATGAACACAAACACTACGGGAACCGAGCCACAAGCATGGTGGAGGCGTCTCATTACCGATTGAAGAAGAACTTATTTGGGTGTATCGACTCGTTCGTCTCCGTCTTCGATTCAATCAATGAGTATTTCACATGTGATGTTAGGAGGATCCTTGAAGATTTTGAATGGAATAGGATGATGCAACACCAAACTTATGGGGACCACAAGATGCTCCGGGGCCTTTCTCATAACGTCTCACATCTATGCATCGAGATATTGATGAAAGAGAGAGAGTTGAAGGATAAACACAACATCCAACCGGGCGATGAATGTAATTGCATGTTGATGGAATCGATGGGACTTCCATGTCGACATATCATGGCCAACTACGAAGACCCCGATCTCATACCTTTTGAGGATATTGATCCACATTGGAAGCAATTAAGCTTTGTTCCTCGTCCAACCGATGATCCCGACGAACCCTTGGAGGAGACGGATGTTGGAAAAAGGCTCCTTGAGAAGTACAAGCGAAGTAACCAGGCGCAAAGGCAAATTCTATTGCACGAGTTTATACCGATCGTGGAGCCATACACGGAGGAGGGATTGGAAGAACCGGAGGTTAGGCCGGGAAAGGGTAGGTCGAAGCAAACTATGACGAGGAAGGCAACTAGAGCTCACAATTTGCAAGCGTATAAAGATTACACAAAAAAGAAATCCTTCCGGTATTGAGTACCACAATGCAAAGTATGAGGAGGAGAGGAAGGAAATGGAGAAGTTGGGGATGCCGGTACAAGATAGAGATAGTGTTTTGAGCTCAAGGAAGAGGAGCCGGGCAAACAAAGCTCCATCAAGCGTGGGAAATGGCAACAATAAGGGGAGTAAGACACCTAGCACACAACCTAGTTACAACAAGAAGTGGACTCTAAAAGACATCATTCCCAAGAATGTATTTGTTCCCACTCCACCGTCTCCCAAGCAACCTACCTTGGAAATAGAGAAAGGCAAGGGTAAGAAGATGGCGACACCACAAGAGAAGGAAATAACTCGCAAGACAAAACATGCATTTGGAAAATTTTCGGCACCAAAGGATAAGTCGGGTAATCTTTGTAGGAAATTCAACATGATATATGACAACTACATGGAGGACCTTCCCGAGATCATCCGACCTTATATTATAAGCATGGAAGATGTTGAAGGAGATGGCAATTGTGGGTATCATGTAACGGGCGAGCAACTAGGTCCCTTCGCGGCTTCTCCGACACCCGGTTGGCATCAATGCAACTACATTCGAGAGAGGTTAGACCTCGCACTATGCAACAACCGGGATTTCTACAAGGAAATGATGAAGGATGGCATTAAGGGAGTAGCGGGTACAAATGAGGAATTTATACAATTTCGAAGGAGACTACGTGGAGGCCATAGAATCGAAGATGGACATTGGATGGATTTTCCAATATGCGGGTTCCTTATAGCGGAGGCATTCAATTGCGTGGTACATTTCTACTCCTTTGCTTTGAGTCAAACTTATGTACCGCTTAAGTCTCCTTGCGATGCCAATGTGAATGATAGGAGACTTTTCATCGGGCATGTTGGAAGATGTCATTTTATTGGTCTGAAGCTACAACCTAGTTGCCCACTACCTCCATCTCATCCCCATAGCTTTTGGGAAAACGTAGAGAGAAACTACTCATGTGATTGGTATAACAAATACAAGACGGGAATTGATGAATGAACCGCTTACTACATGGAGCAAGGCATACCTCAATGTAACGTATCGGATGGTGATAGTGAAGACTTGGATGATGATGATTTGATTGAAATGCACTCTTACATTGAAGAAGTAGAAACGACGGTCGGATTTGAAGAAGTTCAAGGAATCGAGGAGATGGTCACCGACTTGGGTTAACCTACTACGTTTTCCCGAATGT
>JAJJMA010254051.1:0-10229 GCA_023529015.1 Papaver nudicaule | reverse complement strand
TCGAAATCTAAACTCTAGTAGGCTAAATCAAGAATTGAGTTTTGACACCTAAAACTGACAACTAGCTTGACATACCAACGCTAGTACTGGGTTTGACCGGACAATGCCCTAACAATGTCATTTGTAAAAACTTAACTGGAAATTTGATTCACACATAGGAGCACATGGCAGCTATGCAAAAGGAAAATCCTGAGCTTTTTTTGGGACCTGGTGTTGCATTAGGGAAATCTTGGTCTAGATCTTTTTTGATTATACTAGTAAATGTGAACATATGAACAATAACTTTAGTGAGTCTTTAACAATTAGATCCAACATATTAGGGACAAACCAATTTGCAAAGTTGGAACTCTTTATCATCATTTGGTTATGGATAAATTCTATGAAAAGAATAAAAAAGCTGCAACATGGCCTGATGAAGGATTGGTTCCTAATGCACATCTATTGATTCAGAAGATGTTGAAGTTAGTTAGGCCTTTTTTGCTTCAACCAAGTGTTTTTGGGAAATTGTATCAAGTTACCTCTGTCAAGAATTCTGTGTTTACTATAATTTTGGAAGAAAAGAAGTGTAGCTGTCTCCAGTGGCAGTTGAGAGGATTTGTATGTATTCATGCAGTTTCTGCATTGAAGGGATCCATACCTAAATGGCATAAGTTTAAACCCTTTGTAAAATTGAATTTGCATTTTTGTAAAGATTTTTGCATTTTATAATGATTATGCTCACTATTTATGATTGTTGTTGAGGAGGTATTGCTCTCATTACTACTCAGTTGGTGCATATAGGGCCACATATGCAGAAAATTTGAAGCCATTGGATGATAAAAAGGAATGGGTGGAGGTACAATTAAATAATTTTCATTTTCCTTGTTGTTTTACATTTAATATTCCCTCTTAATATAAAATAAAGTGAAAGTCTGACTTGATTCCTTTAGGGTTTCATTTCTTATCTTTGTATATATTTGTTTCTTGGCTTTATACTCTCTTCTTTGTATAACATTTGCAGGTAAAGATGGATATGGATATGAAACCTCCTATCAATAACAAGAAACAAGGAAGACCAAGAGAAAAAAGGATAAGGTCTTATGATGGACCAAGAGATCCAAAGCCCAGGACTTACAAGTGTAGCACATGTGGTTCTTCAGCTCACAATGTTAGAGGTTGTATGGGTGGTGATGTTGGTCAAATTCCATGGCAAAGAGGCCGAGGATACAAGTAGATGGTGTTGATTTCAGCTCAGTTGATATACCATCAAGAGCTGCTAAGAAGAAACAGTCACATCCATCACAATCAGCTACTGCAACCTTTGGAAATATCAACTTTGGATCTACTTCTAATGCTTACACAAAATTTCTCCATTGGTTCTAGCCAGCAATCAGTCACTCTTGCAGGTCCAACTAGCCAGAAAGCTGCAAAGAAAATACATGCAAAGAAGATACCTGCAAAGAAGGCTACAAAGGAGAAGAAAAACTTAGTATAATGTTTTTTGTTTTTTCTGTTTTTTGTTTTTATGAATGGTGGTATTGAAAACTATTAGAGATGCAGATTCAGTGGTTCTTGGACTTGTTTTGTGTGAAACATCTTGTGTTAATTTAATGAAGTGTTGAATCAGTTGAAACATCTCGCGTTGGCTTAAAAACATGCTGAATCGGTTTGACTCGGTTATGGGTTGAATCATTGACTCGCTCAAGGGTTTACATGTCTTTTAATTGATGCCAGCTGGGGGATAATATGGGTTAAAGTGGATGAACAAAGGTTTAACGTTTTTTTTTTTAAAAAAAAACGGAATACTTTAGAATTTTTTTAAAAAACAAGGGCACTTTATCTACTATATAAGCCACATCGAGGACAAGTCAGTTTAGATAAAGAATGGTGAGGATTTCGCCAAGTGTGAGATCCAAGGGTAGTGGTTTATTTGGGTCCCTCATCTCCCATTAAATCCCTTAAATGATTATTAGCCCACTGCATAATTGGCCATTAGAAACCATGTTATGTTTATGTGTTTATTAATTAGTGTCATTAATTTTTTGTAATCAATAATTTATTAATTCCGTTATTATAAATGTCTCATTAATAAATATAATAAAAAAATCATTATATGATAATTTTGATAGAAATTATATCAATATACATAGGTGGCGAATGTGGTGGTGTTGGCCAGTGGTGGTGGAAATTGTGATGGTTGTTAGTGGGTGGTGGAGGCAGTAACGTTTAATGGTGGTGGAAGAAGTAGTGGCAGTTGGTGGTTTTTGTGGTGGTGGATGTTAGTGAGTAATGGTGGGAAATACTAATTTTGCATCGTTACAGCACGATTAACACTGTATTGTAGAAGATGTGTTTGATCATTGTTATCACGATTGATAAAGATGGGTTAATATTCTAAGCTTATACCAAATTATATAGGAAAATAATTTCATAACCGTTAGATCAATCAAATGGTACCCCTCTTATTTTGGGTACCCACCCATATAAATTATAGTTTTTAGTGTTAAAACGTATACAACAACAAATAAAAAATATGAGAAATTTTGTAAAAGGGTCGTAGGTTTTGATCGGTTTTAGGTTTTTTTTAGGTTTTAATCGGTTTTAGGATTTGGGTCGTTAGTTTGTCAAGTTTATGATTTGGGTCGCTTGACCATGAGTTAACCAATGGTCAAAGTCAAACTATTATGTTATGAATTACACAGTTGCCACTCCGTTAAAAATTCAATTTATTTATTATTATTATTATAAAATAGGCATTTTATTCCAAACAACATAAAGGTTCACACAGTAGAAGAGGGGAGTCTCGCAACAAGCTGAGCTCCTACCCCTTTTTGAATAGCGACTCTTATTCTAATGAAGAGGAAACTTCCTACTTTATGTATAAAAATATTATTATTATAATTATTATTATTATAAAAAAACACAAAGAAAATCAGTCTTGTACAGTGCCGGAGGGGAGCCTAGCAACAAGCTGAGTCCCAACCGCTTTCTGAATAGCCAAACCTATTCTAATAAAGAGGAAATTTCCCACATTAATAGTTGAGTCATGCCTAGCTAGAAAATTCTTCAGTCGCTTCAGGAAATCCACGGTTTCGTCTCCAAGCTCTCCCAGGGTTGTGAAGGCCAGGGTACCAAAGTTGTAGCCATTGGTGTTACGTATCTCAAGGTATTTTTTGCGTTTATTTTCGATGGCTTTAGTCAAAGCAACTCCTGGCACGAAAGTCTGTACACCACCACCTGTAAAAGGGGAGATTCCAGTGGACGTCAAGGCATGTATCACGTCTGTTGTCCCAATTATAGACTAAGATGTCCGCAGGTCGAGAACCACCACCTTCATCTGAAAGAAACCCTTGTTGGGCTTCAATCTTTGTTGAAACACCTGCATGGAAGCAAATGTCTGCGAAAGTATCTCGAACAAGATTGTGGCGAAACTTGAGTCCTACCGCGCTTGCACAGTGTAACGCATGATCTCCAAATGCGTCCATTCTCCTGCCACAACAAGTACATGGGCTGTCTTCAACAAAAAGTGGTATGCCAAGACGATAGCTCAGAACCGCATTGAAATGGCGTGGCCCAATTGTTTGGCCAAGCCCATCTGCCGGGATAGCAAGAAGGTAGTCCTGTGCATGGGGTAATTTATTGCTTTGCCATAATGCAATATCTCGTCTGGTCATTGAATAGTCTGTAAGCATTGTTTTCACCACCGAAGAGAAGTAATGAACCGCCAAATTTCGCATAAGATGGGGGGTTGATTCATCGATTCCTTGTGATGATGGGAGACCAGTGACCTGCAGAAAATTATCCAAAGTCTGCTGAAATGTCACACCTGTAGTAGAGATGCCTGAACCGTTGAGAATAACACCCTGCAGCTCTCGAGTTTGCAAGCAAGACGCCAGGTAACAGTAGTGCATCGTGTCTTTCATTGAGTATATACCTAAACCACCTTCTCTGATGGGTAAGGTAGTTAGCCGTTGTTGCAACTCGCCGTAACCTGGGCCGTCTCCAACAATGAGATGTCTCATGTAGTTGTACAGGTATGTGTCGTACTCAATTTGTGCACTCTGCAAGTGAGTAGGGGATGTGGTTCTCATAGTAAAGTAGAGCCTCGACACTCCGGTACAGTTTCGTAGCAGGAGAAGTTCTCTCTGTGGATCATTAAGAGTGTGTACAACATCTATTAAGCCAATGGTTTTTTGTACTCGCGCATATACCATTTGACTGCAGAATTGGAATCCTGGCTAACAGGGCCACCAAGAAGTTTAACTCCTGCCCTTGTCCTGCTGATATCTGGTAGAAAAACCCCGGTGTTTGCTTCTGGAGTCTGTAGTAGGCCAGTACAACTGAGTTTTCTTTACATTCAGATTAAGCCCTCTACTGTAACCTTCTTGTTGTATGATGTGGAAGGCCTTGGAAACTTCCATGGTGTCGCCTATTATGGTGCCATCGTCTAGGTACCATGCCTGCAAGTCGAGTTGGCATTCACTGGAGACTCTCAAAGCAATAGGGTGTAAGGTTAGAGCGAACAGTAATGGCCCTAGCGGATCTCCTTGTTGCACACCTTGTGCCGAGGATAGAGTATTACGGCCATAGTAAAGTCTTGCTGGGGAAGAATAACAAAATTCCACCCATTTAGAGATATTAGGGCATTGGTTTCGTATATAAATAATTAACTTTTAATATTTTAATATTCACTTATTTAATTTTTACATTTTCTTATTACATTGTCACCTAAGTACGAAATACCACAGTAGTTGAATAGGTTGTCGTGCTAACCTACCAATGAGCCTCATGAGGAATCAACCAAAGGAGCCGAAGCGGATGGGTGGGCTGATTATGTCACAAGAGGTGCAAATTAACTCTACCTTCCATGTCAAATTCTGCAGTATTGCGCCATCATTAACTCGAATCCGGGAGCACATGAACGCATCAAACCTCTGAGGAACGGGAATGACCATTAAGCTACATTCCCGTTTTTTAACTAATTTTAATATTTATTACAATTGTCAAATATTAATCTCAAATAAATATTAAAATTTATTTTCAACCAAATATTAAAATATAAAACCCTTTTTTCCAAAATATAATTTCAATCAAACAATACAATAATAATTTAAAATTTTAATTTAAGAAACATAAAAATTAATTTCCATAATATTAAAATGTTAAAAATTATTTTTAAATGCATATTTTTTTAATAGAGTGGCAAATGTGTAATATTGATTTTGACAGAGTGGTAAACATGTAATTATAAAATAACGGTTTGACTTTAACCATTGGTTGACTGACGGTCAAGCGACCCATATCCTAAACTGGACAAACTTACGACCCAAATCCTACAACCGGTCAAAACCTTTGACCCTTTTACAAAATTTCTCTAAAAATATAATAGGACAAACTAATTGTCACTTTCTATTAACGACAACAAAATGGGTACTAGAGTACATTTGTGCTTTGTTTGGAGGAAAAAAGATAACTAAAGGTATGTTCAACAAAGTCTTATATAACTAAGAAAGAATGTATCGGATTGTGATACAATCTAGCACGTGTTTCTCTAAAAAGTAGAATGTTCTGAAGGATCAAACAGAATTAGATTCCTGGGTCCCGAACAGAAACCTAAGAAAACAATAATGGTCTGTTTGGTTGTGGAAATCATGATTCCGAGGAATTTATAATTCCGTGGGATTTAAAATCCAAGGAATCGAGTAAATCCGTGGAGTGTTTGGCAATCAATAGGAAATTCTCTAGTTTGTACAAATCCCATATTTGAAATCCCATGTGTCATTTGGCACCATTTTAGTTTCCTAGGAAACTTGTAAATAGATAACAAAAATAATACTTTTTTTTAATGTTAAGCGCTTTTAATTTAATTTTAAGAACAAAATATTATTATTATTATAAAAAAATATTAACATTAAACTCTTTGTTTTTCAATCTAAGAAAAGAAATTGTTTGACAAAAAAAGTAATTAATAATAAAATAAAATTGTAGTTGTAATTATCAACAACCTAAACACTCAATACCATCCCTCACTCCACATTGAAAGTCGTTTTAACCTACGTTTCTATTGGCTGGTGAACATAACTACATATTTCTATTGGCTTAGAATCGTCTACATTTCGTAGCCGTTCAGGTGTTATTCAATCAGTTAGATCGATGGTCGTGAATCAATATAGTTTGCTCACCCGCGTGGGTAATGAAAGTATTGATCGTGATTGGTCGAAAAATAAATTTTAATTGTTACACTCCTTTACATTATTTTTTAAAATCTTACACCGTTGAATTTAGGTTGTTGATTTATATTGAAAATGTAATAAAATAGCTAATTATGGGTTTGAAATAATAAGAAAGGGAAATATATTTCCGGCATATCCAAATTTATGGAATGAATAAATATGGATTTGAAAAAAAATATAAAGACAATATAATTTCGGCTAAAAAATACGTTAGAAAATATTTTTAATCTCATTCAACTCAATATTTCCATTATCTGAAATACCAAATTTTTCTTTTATGTCAATTCCTTTAGAATCTGATACGTATTGACCCACGATTTGTCTTATGGACGTGAATTAGGAAACATAAATATTTTTTACGTGTATAATAGATTAAAAAAAATTAAAAGAAATTCCAATATATGGACATGAAATATTTTCTTTCTTTTTTCTTTTTTATTGTAAAAAGGGCAATATGTCGGGGTTATTTTTCGTATTTTTTTTCGTATTCTCACAACGGGTTTATATATGCCTTTAAAACCTAAATTTTCCTCGCTACAACAACCGAGAACAAACTTCGTTCGATTTTGTTGTTGATGATGGATAGCATAACAGGTAAAACCAGAATTCTTTTTTAGGATTTAGAATTTTTGTGTAGACTTTGTTCGATTTTTTTTTTTACATATTTATGGTTCTTATTAGGGTGCAGAACTAAAAGTAACCAGGAAGCTCAAGAACAAGAGCTAAAACAGAGAATTTGTAAGCTTTAATCCTTTGAATTGGGGATCAACCACCTTGAAAAGTAAATAACAAAGAAAGCAAAGAAAATAATTAAACTGTTGTAGTTGAATTGAATACCTTATATGATAGATAATCGAAGTATTTATAGCTTCTTAACTTCCTAAACAACTACCTATAATTAAAGCAACTGGCGCCTGACTAAATATAGAACTTCTAGAATTTAAAGAACGTAACTAATTAAGGAAACATAGTACTAAATAAAGGAAGTGAGTGAGTCACAAGGCTGGTATCCTATCATCCCACCGCGCCTGAAAAATGGCTTGTCCTCAAGCCTCAAACTCTGGAAATCGAGCAAGAATATCATCAGCATCTTCCCAAGTTGCTTCTTCATTGAGATGATCTTTCTATTTCACCAACCACTTTGTTCTAGCTGCATTGCCTTTCTTGAACATCTTCCGCTCCAGAATTGCGTCAGGTTCCCAAGTAGTATAGTCCACAGTAGTAGGCAGTTGTGTATCAACAATAACTGAAGATCCAAGTTTCAGTTTCAGCTGTGAAACATGAAATACTGGATGAATCTTACTTGCAACAGGTAAGTCTAAGCGATACGCTACTGATCCAATTTTCTCAATAACACGAAATGGTCCATAAATCGAGGAGAGAGCTTAGTATAAGATTGACTAGCCACTGATGTTTGGCGATAAGGCTGTAATCTCAGAAAGACCCAATCATTAACTGCAAATGTTCGTTCAGTTCTGTGAACATCGGCATATGTCTTCATTCTAGCTTGAGCATCGTGTAAATTAGCCTTCAAGATGCGTAAAGTATGATCTCTAGCCTTTAAACTTTCATCCACAGCATGCACAAAAGTTGATCCTGGAATATAAGTCGAAATTGTTGGTGGAATTCGACTATAAATAGCTTGGTAGGGAGTCATCTTGATTGCTGAATGATAACTCGTATTGTACCACCATTCAGCCCATGGTAGCCAAGTAGTCCAATCTTTAGGCTTTAGTCCAGCAAAACAACGTAAGTAACACTCCAAAGTTCTATTGGTTACCTCAGTTTGTCCATCCGTCTGAGGATGATATGCTGAACTGCGGCATAATTGAGTGTCTTGTAGAGAGAAAAAATCTTCCCAAAAATTGCTCATGAATATTGGATCTCTATCACTGACAATTGTCTTTGGCATTCCATGTAATCGCACTATTTCTTGAACAAAAATGTCTGCAATCTTGGCAGCAGTGTAAGGATGTGATAGTGCTATAAAGTGTGCATATTTAGTCAATCGATCAACCACAACTAATATAAAACTTTTACGATTGGAGACTGGAAATCCATCAACAAAATCCATGGAAATATCTATCCACACATCAGTAGGAATTGCTAATGGTTGTAAAAGTCCTGGAGGTGCAATTGATTCTGACTTATTACGTTGGCAGACGTCGCACTGCTTAATGAATTCTTTGACTGCATGCTTTGTACCTTTCCAGTAAAAATTGAACTGAAGACGCTTGTAAGTGCGTAAGTACCCTGAATGACCACCCATAGGAGATGAATGAAATTCTTTAAGTAATTTAGAACACCAATCAGAAGTATGTACTACGACAATGCGGCTTTTGTAGCGTAGAATCCCATCATTATATGAATAATGTGCTTTATAATATGCTTTAGTCTTCAAATTATCTATGAGAATGCTTAATTCAGCATCAGTGTGTCACTCTTTGATAATCTCATCAATGCCAGAAAATATGGGAGCAGTAATTGCCAGAAGAAGAGAATCAACCATGCGAGATGAAGCATCAACAACTTTATTTGCTACACCACATCTATAGATTATCTCATAATCATAACCTAGTAGTTTGGACAACCACTTTTGTTGTTCAATTGAAGATAACCGTTGCTCCAGAAAGTATTTAAGACTACGATGGTCAGTATATACTTTAAAATGTCTACCAAGCAAATAAGGCCGCCACTTTTGAACTGCTGATATTATGGCCAACATTTCTTTGTCATAAACAGAAAGATTCAAATTCTTACCTGAGAGTGGTTTACTGAAAAATGCAATTGGTATGTTATTTTGCATTAATACAGCTCCTAAACCATTACCAGAAGCATCACATTTTAGACAAAATTCTTTGGAGAAATCTGGTAATGCTAACACATGTGTACTTGTTAATGCCGCCTTCAATAAATTGAACGCCACTGTAGCTTCATCAGTCCAAGCAAAAGCATTTTGTCTTAACAGCTTAGTTAAAGGTGAACTTATAGTACCATAGTTTCTGACAAACTTACAGTAATAACCAGCTAAACCTAAGAACCCACGAAGATCCTTTACTGTAGTTGGAATAGGCCAGTTTTTGACAATATAAATTTTGTCATTCTCAACAACAACACCTTTAGCAGAAACAATGTGTCCCAGATACCCAACAAATGCTTTAGCAAACTGAAAAAGGAGGGGTACCGAAATACTACCAACTTTTCGTTTTGGCTCGTGAGTCTTATGGTTTAAGTCTGGACGATCTCAAAAATCAATATCCAAACTTATAACTGGAGTTGTTAAACCTCGACAAAGAGTACTTTGGAGTCAACTCTACAGTTAGGCAATAACGTACTACTTGGTGCTTTAATTATACAATCAGAGATATAATGCGGAAAGTAAAAGCACACAAGACACCAGAGATTTTTTTAACGAGGAAACTGCCTTGCAGAAAAACCTCGGGACCTCGTCCAGATTGAACACCGCCCAGTACAAACTGACTACAAACACTAGCCTACTATAAGACTTCGGTCTGGGATGTAGCAGAGACCAACTCAAGCCCTCCAAGCGAATTGGCTACTGTCGCCTTCCTTACGTCTCTAGATCCCCCACAGATCGTCACGCACTTGATTCCCCCAGCTGACGTCCTTTACAGGCCTAGGAGTTGTGTGGAGGGTAAAACCCCTCGGGACACGTGTCGTAAATCTAAGGAGTAGAACCACACCTGAGGAACCACCAGCGAAGCCTCAGTCCAAATCGAAGAGGAACGAGACCAAACACGACGGGTGAAGACTCGGAAGGAAGGGATTCGGACCGCACCGAGGGACCGAAGCCCTAGAGCCATCTTCGGAGCACCACCGAAGGAACCGCCTTACTCGACAAGGACTGACACCCCCACGATTGAGTCTCTTATCTTATTAGCTGTAAACCACCCAAGCTCGGCCTATATAAGGCGAGCTTGGAAAACTTTGAAAGGGTTGGATTCTTTTGGGTAGAACCTAAGTGGCAAGAGTGGGATTAGGTCTGTATCTCCTCTA
>JAJJMA010254044.1:1391-18931 GCA_023529015.1 Papaver nudicaule | reverse complement strand
GAGATTTGAAGGTGATGATGATGATGTAGAGTTTCAGTTTTCTTTCTGGCGTTGTTATCTCGCTTGCACTGAAGCGAGGAAAGCTATATCGCTTTGACTGGTTTTGACCGGTCAAGCGATATAGCCTATATCGCTCAGGTGAAGCGATATAGCTTTCCTCGCTGAGCGAGATAGCTTCCCTCGCTCCAAGGGTTCCTCCATAGCAAACAGGCGTCCGGGAGGGGCGCTGGAGAAACCCTGTTGGGATGATTTCTCTCTCATCCATAGTGAACAGCCTAAGAGGGAAACAAAAAAGAAGCAAATACGATACTGAAGGAAGCTGGACGAAACTGTTTGTATGTGAATTATTTTATATACACTCTACTGCCCAATCTGGAGCATATGTTGTTGAGCACCTTCTTAATGTTGTTGTAACTACCTTGCCGCAGAGTTCAACAAGTGAATACCACTCACTGCAACTTCTAAGTCTTCAACAACAAGAGAGAGGATAGGACAACATCATCCAGCACACATCAACAAACCATAACTACAATTGTAAAAGAAATTAATGACACTTGGAGACCAGTGTAAAGATGAAGCGAGAATTCTTGAACTGAACCATCTTCGAATAAAGAAGTCCATAACCTCAATGTTGTGCAAGTAAAAAAGATGCATGTACACACTCAGTTCAGGGACGGATCCATGAGGGGCTGAACTGGGCTTTAGCCCACCCCTCAAATCAGCCAAATTTTTTTTAGTAGGTGTATGCAGCCTCTATTTTACTTGGAGCCCCGTAGGAAAATTATATTAGCCCCATTTCTAGCCGGTCAGCTCCCAACAACTCTACCTTAGACAAATATTTTCTAGTTTAAGCACAATAAATTCCATTTTAACCCTTTAAAAATTTTAATTTCTGATATAGTCAAGGTATATATCCTCTTTCCCCAAAAAAAAGTGATGGCCTTCGGCCGCCTTACACGCATTGCATAGTTCAGCCCTAACCAAGATAATTTCCTGGGTTCGTCCCTGACTCAGTCGATGTAACTAACAGACTTCACCGCTTTAAAGATCCACACCATACAAAGTCCATACTATATGCTGCAGTAGAAAGCTTGCTGATGACCCAAGATTGGAATTTGAACCACTTAGCGATCTTCATAAATGATTCCAATAGGCAGAACTGCAAAAGCGGAATCACCAACAATGGCCAATAGCAGTACCATAAGACAAAAAAACAAAGCTATAATATGCCTTGCTTATTTATGTACACAAACATCCAACCATCCTGAGGTTGTTAAACATCTGCAGAGTTCAATGAATGAACGATTCATTCACTACAAATGCTAACTAAAGAAGCAGCAAATTTGCAGAGTTTAACAATTGCATAAGCCACTAACTGCAATCACCACTCAACTAACTATCATTATACACCAGAACTGCACCAACCTCACACTGTAACGAAATCAAAACCACAACATCCACAAAGTTGAATACCAACACATTGCAAATTTAATATTCATTAAGAGAACTTTACCACGAATTCTTGGAAGCAACATATAATAGCTGATGAAATGGGAATCCAAATTGAAGACAGGAGAAATTTAAGTTGATTGAAAACGAAGTTAAGATTGGAAACGAGAGTGGAAAGAAATGAGATTGAAATTGAGATCGATTTGAAGCGAAATTGAGTTGAATGAAACTCAAATTGAACACAAATTAAGAGCTATAAACCATATTTGATGTAACTTGACAATCAAAATCCAATTGAAAACAAAATTCAAGAGATATTGTTCTTAGATTTGAACAGAGAAAGCTCATAGAGCTAATGATAAGACATCAAATGTATAAATACCGATGGAAAAATATCTGGTAAAACAAAGCTAATGGAAAAACATTAGTCTTACATGTAAATCAATGCTGATAACTAGATCCGTCTTACATGAGGCACTGATAACTAGATCAGTCTTACATGAGCTAGACCTAAAAAGATCAAATGAAAAAAAAAATCGAATCTCAAACTTAACAAGCAATGAAATCAAATGGTAAACTGAAATCAGTGAAGAGAGTTTACCAAACATAGCGATTATACGAAGAAACTTCGAAGAAAACAAGATCGGAAACAAAAAACTCGTAGTATCTTCAATTTTGAGAGTAGAAGAAGCAAATACGTAACCCTAAATCCATATCTAGGTTCTTCACTAGAATGAAAATCCAAACACCAGCAGATGATTAAGAATTGCAGAGAGAAGATGATGACGAAATTTAGGGTTTGTGTCCCAAGGATCAAATCGAGGCTTTGACCCTTCTGATACCATTATAACACTGGATATCTACATCTTGAAAATACTTTGAATTGATTTCAGTTCATTACCAATTACAGAGATTCAGATCATTGTAAATACACGACTGATATAGCATACGCCGACATAGGACACTCATGTGCTTTGCACGCTTACACCACTTGAAGCCATAACCTCTAGAAGATAGTCTTCTCTAAATCTTTCAATTAGCATCATATCTTCTTTAACTGACCATGAAGTGCCGTTTATCATTGCTTCTAAATCTGTGATATTGTTTGGACCTGTAGGATTCCAGGCTTTAGATATAATTTCATTTAATATAAGGAGACTGTATTGTTTACCAGAGATAAATCTGAAAACAACCATCTTATTAGCAACAGTGTCGCTTTCAGAACAATCACCATCTTCATCTTCAACGGAAATCTTTGGTTTCTCCATTAACAGTGTCGCATGCTAGATACCACTCTATCTAGCACTCCCATTAAACTAAGCCGTAAAGAGTTGTTTGGTAGAAAAAATGTAGAGAAGAGAGAGTGAGAAAGAGAACTGTGGAGAATAAAATGGTTGGACCCATTTTCAATTTTAATGGTGCACCCTTTATAGATCCAATCGTGGTGGTGCGGCCACATCACTCTCTGCTTATGGGTGGACCAGAGGTCAAAAGCTGAACCTGCCTCACTCATTATAAGGTGTTAAATTATTTTTTTTCGAATTTGAAAAGTCACAAGCTCAGGTAGCTAGGTTATATTATAAGGTGTCAATTACGGTATGAGAGTATTCAGGCACATGACTGATTCAGTTTTATTAATTTTATGGCATGGGTTCGGATAACCGGAAATAGAAAGAAGATACGATCATGCCCAGTTCCACGTTCTTCCAATCCACTGAAGAGAAATCCAACTTTGATATCATCGTATCGATTAATTAGACAACATTGATAAACACCTCTAGGAATGTAAATAAGATTCCCCCACTGATATTGCATATTTTTGTTGATATTGTCATGACTAACAACAAATTTACACTAAAATAGAGAGGATTTTAATTAATTAGCAGTTTCATGCTCATGCTCTCAGAGTCTCAGACCCTGTTGTAACGTGCCTCAGCTATTGAGTGGACACATTTCGCTCTGTCGCTGGTTTTGTTATGTTGCGGCATGATACTAACCGTTTCACCTGAGGCTGCAGACTTAATTTCCAGAGGGCCAGAGCTGCTGCGTCCCACTAACTCTGCATTTTCGCTAGCGAGCTCTACCCTCTTGGCCTCTTTATTGTTTGTTTGTGGCAAGCACATATCTTTCTAGGATCCTGGGACGTCCCTTCTAGCGGCAACCCCGACTTGTCGTTTTGTGCCATTCATTTCAGTGCCCTTGCGGGAAAGATTGTTTCTTTCCTTTTTCTTTTTCGAGCTTTTGATTTGTAAGCACGTGTCAAGGTTCTTTACTAATTCCACTTTTAGAAATATCACTAGTGGTAAGCCCGTGCGTTGCACGGGTTCATATGATCTGCCAAATTGTTAGACATCCGGACTGGAAATTAAGGCACAATTTGCATTTTATAGAATGTCGTTTGGAGTCGTTATTATTAGAAGCATTTCACTTCATAACAATTTTCATCATTTTATTTTTCACTTTCAAATTTTCCAAATTAGTAGGGAAGATGTGTCGTAGAAGAAGGCTATCAGATTTGTACATTTTCTCTGGTACCATTTGCATTTTGGTATAAAAACATATCAATCAAGCTGGCCCCTGCGAACGGCTTGGTGCACTATCTCTCTTCAACCCGATGAGCGAAATGCGGAAAAGGAAAGGAAAATCCATCGAGACAAAAGACAGAAACAACCATATTTATCTGAAAAAAAAACTCATCTAAGAAAATCAGAGACAGATCGTTGGTTATAAGGATTAATAATACACAGTACCAAGTTAAATATGGATTCTAATTCTCAAAAACAAACCACATGATGAAAAGAAGTGCGATATAATTAATTCCTTAGTGAAGAAATCCAAACTGCAAAACCAAAACTTCCTTTTCATTGTATACCTTTCATTGTATCAACAAATTTCAACCACAGCTATTTTCATCCGCTTTTCCATGCTAAAGTTTCCCAGAAGTAATCTAAGATGCTAAGTTATCCCATTTAAACAATCTAAGTTACCTGAAGTTTTACCTGCCGAGAGAGAATGGGAGAGATGTCTTTGGGAAAGAGCAATATGCTAATATAATCTCTTAAGTAAGCAAATTTCTAAAAAGCTTCTGCAACCTGGTCATACTTCATATATATTTTTAGGAGTCCTACTTCATGAGCATCAAATAACACAATCCATGTTTTTGCCACCACACGCATGCAAGGTTTTAGCGTACTCGAATAAGCATGCCATCTGTGGGAGTCGAACCCGCAACTACATGGTTGAAAACCATGTGCTCTTCCATTTGAGCTAAGACAGCAAATACAATTTCCCATATAGCGTTTAAGCGCATAAAATTCATAGCTTAAAAATAAAAAGATAGTAAGGAAAGATTGTTATCCATCCCCTGCTTATGCACACGTATTAAAGCTTTACTTACACTGTTAGTCCAATATTAAAGATGTACAATATCTTGTTGATGTACGACATTATGACAGTAGATTATCTTATCTGGATGATGTATGGATGAACGACACATATTCAGACATTTCGATTATCGCGAAGAGAATTAGAGAACTGTTATATCTTAAGAAATCAAACCACTAACTCAAGCTCAAGCAAATGTATAAATCACAAAGTAAACGGTCATTAGATGTCTAAAACAGTAAATGATTTGAATCAAACCTGTAAAATATAAGAAAGGTCTGAACTTTACCTGCTTCGGCAAAATCAAGTCTCTCATGGTCGAATGCCTCATCATATTCAGCCACGAAAAGGGGTGACAATTGGGGGTTGTCCTACACCATGTAGATTACCTAAAGAATTAGAAGGAAAATACTATATATAAGAACGACTGTTTTAACTGCCATATGCATTTCTTTATTAATTGTTATAATAGATTATAAATGGATATTCATATTAGGACAAAAAATTCTTAAGGTTAATAACCGGCGAAAGCAATATACATACCACTTCTCATGTAATTAGGTAGAAGACCATGCCGCTTAGGAACACTGTGTGTACTTCTTCCGTAATTTAGCTAGTACCCAACAAAACTACAGCTGCAACATCATTATTGAAGTATATGCACATCATTATTGAAGTATATGCCTCCAACCAACGTCAATGGGATCATTCACCTGCATCAACAATGCCGACATACATTAGAATCAGAGGAATTCTACCTTCCATTCATGCCTAAACAATTGAAACAATAATAAGATAACACTGGGTTATAGAGGAACAAAAATGAATTTCTCAATTACAGTAATGGTAATTTTCTTAATTAAGGTGAATCTGTTTTTTTCTAATTGAACTCCCACAACATTGAGAAAGCATCGTCCAGTTGCAGGTCCTATATATTTACAAAACCAATAGCTCACTGAACCTAATATTTTCTAATATTTTCCCAAATATAAAAGAAAGTCTCAATACCTCAGCAATTTATACAAACACTTTACTGTTTTAGGCTAGATTTTACACATGTATTTATTTACCTCTTTAGTGTTTCCAAAGTAAGTAATTAACATAATGTGAGTGTACATGTTTTAAAATTCAACACCAAAATATAAGGAGTCAAAAGGGAGAGCTGTAGTGCCCAGCCAAATTGAACACCAGCAGCAACCATAACTTAGAATCAGTGTCTTCATACTACCACTTCTATAATTATTTCGAAGATGAGATCCATAAACATCGGATATAACGCATCAAATGTAAGTATTATTTTGTCACCGAATGCACATGTCCCAGTTAGGAGACTGAAATAACTTTATAGTTTCAAAGCTGCAAGAGGGAAGAATACTCATAATATCACCCTAAATCTGATCATATATTTTATTCTAACTTATAACCAATTTCCAATTCAAACGGTCATTACCTGTTTGGATAGAACAAAGATTAGTCCATAATTTATCCAAATTTTGCATACCATTGTATGACTGTATGAGTATGATCCACCAGCTCTGCCCACTCCCAGTTCACCACTAACTGAAACATTTTCCATTATCCTCTACAAAGACTAAAACATTCAAATAATATCCACAAACTTTATTTTAAACTTTAAAGTTCATTGAAGTAACTCAAATATATTTCTTTCAGAGTTCTATGAATTTTAGTTTAACATTTCAGTGAAGAGTTATCCTGGGTTCCGGAAGGAAGAGCTTGGGCATTGAAACTAAACTTCTGATCACAAAAAATCAGATAATTTGTTCCAGGCTATGCAAAGAATTAAGGATTAAACTGAAATATATGATAACCAATACCGTTAATGAAATTCACCGCACACATGAACACCCATTTTCAAATAAAATAAAATGGAGTATATCATACCTTCCACATGAAAACCCACAATTTGAGCAAAAAAAAAGAAAACCCACAATTTGAAACAATATTATTTCTAATTATTGGTTAATGAATGACCACCATAAAAGTAAAAGTAACGGAAGAAAATAAAACCCAGCCAAAGTAGCAGAATTAGTAGATTTAAAGAGCTAACATTAACCTAAGACAGGCAGTTGCGAAAAAGCGAGAGAGATATAACACTTTCGGTGAAGCAGACACACCTCATTTCAAGCTTTTGCACTTCTTGCTGCAGAGATTATGTGCATGAAGATTGAAGCAAGCAGTATAAGCCACTTAATCTACACCCTGCTGGAAAGCATGTTCAATATGTGAATATATTCATCATAACAAAATTTAACAACCAACATTAATATCTGCAACACACATAAGAATGAACTTATTTAGTTAGATTTAAAAGAGATTATAGGGGGAGGAGAAATAAAAAAGGGGAAAACGCCCTTTATTGGATCAAAAACCCTAGACAGAAATCCATCATGACAGTCTATATATCTGCAATGAGTTTGAGGTTGAATAAATCAGTAAACAATATACACCAGAATCTAAAGGCAGATTTCAATGGCAGACGGAGGATTATCTCAAGCAATATCCTTTTCATAGATGCTTCAATTCTCCCACTTGTTAGCATCAACCACGGTAAAAACAATGATACCCAAAATATTAATTTTTATGTTTAATCCAAAAACTAAGAAACCTTAAGAAAACCAAGAATAGTCTTTATGAATCCAAGATTGTAGTAGATAGAAAGATATATCAACAACAATCTTACAGCTATCTTAAAATTAACAACAACCTTACAGCTATCTTAAAATTACCAATACTTGTGGTAGGATTTTGCCCATTGTCGATTGATTCAGAGAAAGAGAACACGGAAGAAGAAATGGCTAGGCTCTTCCTCTATGGTATCACTATATCAACCCTATGGGTTACGTGGGACTATCGGGTTTAACAGATTTAGTGGGATCAGATCTTGGCCAGGTCTGGGACTATCGGGTTTAACAGATCCATCTTCTATCTTTTCTCTCACCAGAAGGTTGTTATTCACAGGATACATTTGCAAAAGGCTCATCTGGGTTCTATCACTAGCACTCACAAAACTGTTTCTCGCAGGACATCTTAGCAAATGATTCTTCAAATGTGTTGTACCATTACTACTCGAGAGTAGAACAGTTTGTGCAATTGAGTTCATAGCCCATCACATCATACAGATGCACTTGAGTTATTTGGCATTAGTATAATAATACTGGTAGCTGATCCTCAGACACTTCCATGAAATAGTTTAGAGTTGTAGCTTACCTTACACCAACTATCCTTTGGAATTCTTCTTCCATAGAACGAACCATGTAGCTGTGAAAATCATATCTGGATGTGAGATTGTGATTCTGCAAGTAATGAAGACCAGAGTAAATGAAAAAAGGATGCAGTCTTTTTACATTAAATTATATGGTATTCTAAATTTATTTTTGTTCTGTCACTTGGTGTAATTTTTGGTTAGGAAGCATGGACTAAAATTCTACACATTTGACTGCAACTCAGTCATCTACAAAGAACCCAGAACCCATGGTCTAGATAGGTAACATAAATCTACCAGATTACTTCGTACCACGATGAAACCTGAACGAAGCGTAAGGTAATCAGTCCGACGAACTGATTGGCCAAATAGTCGAAAAAAACAAACCTGCACCATAATATTCATAAACAATCGTCAATGACAAAACAAGAAGTTCCAGTATCAACTACGTATAGCAATATAATTTCAATTATGACATACTACTGACGGCTCCAAAAGTTGTGCTTACAGGTGGGACTACAGTGAGCAAGTTCAGAATCAACAGGCCCTAGCTGAGCTTGGGAATGTGAACACTAGCTCAGCTAAATATCAGGATTATTTAACTAAGGCTTACTCCACATTGGAAATATTCACATCGTATAGCAATATAATTTCAATTATTTAACTAAGGCTTACTCGTTCATAAAAAAACTCGTTCATAAAAAAAAAACTAAGGCTTACTCGTTCATAAAAAAAACTAAGGCTTACTCACCAACCAAACGAGAAGTCCATTTCTACTCCAAGGGTTTGATGAATGAAATTTCACAAGATTTGATTGCCTCCTCATTGTTGATTCTGTAGCAGTTTCTGCAAAGAAACAGGAAAAGAAAATGCTTGTCATTTATAACCCGACTCATCAAGGAAGCTTATGGATTCCCCATTCACTCCATGCACTCCTTTATGCCTGGTCATAAACATAATTTGGAAGAAAACAAAAACTACTATGCTAACAGAGTGCTGCAAACTCGCAATTTTATCAAACTATAGAAACAGAAGGGAATATTAACCAGTAATTAGAGAGATAAAAACAATCGTATGATTCACCAAGTTTCACATTATTCTCCTAATTATAGTTCACATAACTGGAAAGTGCATTGTAACACGCATAATGTTGTATCCGCATGAGCAATCATTATTCCAGTAGCAATAAGAATGAAGTAAACAAGAGATGATTATAGGATTAGGTGAACTTTAGATCCCTGCGATAATCTGTTGAAGCAATCAATTTACTTTTAACATACCTAAGGAGCTTACCAGGAAATGCATCAGTGTCTAACTGATGAGCCTCGTCCTCCCATGTCCGCCAGCTATGTATCTGGTACAGATTACAAAAGCAAAACTGTACTTTATTCCACATTGGAAATATTCATATCGGTTAAGTGCAGGATTGAAGTACTCTAAGCCAAGCAAAACATAAAAACAGTTCCTACAAATCCCAAAGCAGAGCATAGAGAGTAGATAGCTTTACTTGACATTAAGAATTCACCTTTACAATTGCTAGCAACATTGTTAAGCAACTATATAATGTATGCGTTCCTGCCATGATGAAGATGAAGCGATGCAGCTGTTCCAAACCTTCGTACGAAACAAAGGGCTCATAGTTCTGGATATAACATGAAATTCCAAAATAGAAAACAAACATCAAGGAAGAACGGAGAACAAATCATACTGAGAGAAATAGTTTTCTGTCATATGTAGTGCCACAAACAAGTCGAAATACACTGAGAGGACCAAAGGATTACGATAATAACTTTTAACATTTACACGAGTTGGGAATATGGGGCCTAATAACATGCCTTTTCACAAGTGTTTTCATTCGACTCACTCAACCCTCTCCGAAGGGAGTGGTGAAGCATAGAGCCCATAAATAGCCTGCGGCCTTCATGAGAATCTCCTTCCACCTTTTCGATTTCAGCTCTGCTGCATGGAGAGAAGGTACCCTTATAGTACTTAGTATGAATGCAAATACTTGAAATCAATCTCGAGGTCGCTGTAAGTAGGAGTGACATAAATCCGAGCAGCATCAACTCTGTAGGAAAGAACCTGAAAATGAGACTAGCAGAACACTAGGAGGAAGAAGAAAACTTATCTACACAAACTACACTAGAATGGTGTCTATTTGCACTTGTAATATTAATAAAACAAAAGAAACAGCATCAACAAATGCTTCAAGATAAAGTGTCTCGAGCATGATGCATTTCCACACTGGATAGCGTACCTTCTTTCATCTTCTCCAAAGCCTCGAATAAAGGTTTCCGGTTGGTTTTCTGCAGCCACTGAAATCATGAAGATCAGTATAACAAAGTTGGAAAACTCCCATGCCAGGCTCTTCCTCTTATTTCTTACTGTTTTACTTGCCAGGCTTTTGCAAACCAAACTCGACTTAATTCATGTTATTTGTTCGTGTGTCACTTCTTTGCCAGGGCCTGTAATTTTAGTCTTTTCGAAAACTATTCTGTGACTGTAATTTGGATCAGCCAGCCGTAGTGTGGTCAAAGTTTGGGGTAATATATCTATATCACATGTTAGAATTACCCGGGAGAGAGTGTAGGTTGGAGGCGTATGGAGAGTGTCTGACCCATATATTATATGCATGAACTCCATATTGGTGGATTAATTAGTCGTTGAATGGTTTTAGGGGGTTGAAAGTCTAATAATTTTCCTCCATATAAAATGCAGACAGTAGAGAAGTGTACGAGCTTACTTAGAATTCCGGGGTAGGACCTTTGGGCACGGTGATGTTTAAGGGCTCTTATGGTTGAGCAGATTGCCGGTAAATGGGAAGCCAGGTAAGATGAGATTGGCAATAACGTATTCTTCTGAACCTCAGTCTCATTCTTAGATTTTTTTTCTTCTTTTTTAATGCTCAAGGTATTCCAGGAGACGTGATGAATCACTGATACTAATTAGTCAATGAGTATCGACAAAATCACTTATGATAAAGAGTCTGCTAGAAGTTTTTGATGCATGAAATCGCTTTAGGATTAAAATTATAATAAATGTCCTCTATAACAGTAGGGAAGTGTATGGGCTTACTTGGAAATCTTTCGTAGGCTCTTCTTCGCTGGGACGGTGAAATTGAATTCTAATGTTACATACACAACATTTCTTGATTGAATGGGCAAGATGAAATCGATAATATGTTATTCTTCTGGACCTTCGTTGCATTCTTATAATTTAGGAGGACATTTAGGAGACATAATGAATCGGTAAGGCTAATTAGTGGATTAGTATTATTTTTCAGAATGTAATTTTTTATACACTAATAAAGGATTGCTTGGCTTGGTGAACCTAATTGATTTCTACTAACTAATACGAGGAAGATGATGTAGCCATTGTTTGCTGCTGCTACTGCTGGAGTTGTTGTTCTGGCAATATCAACATAAGAGGTTGTTAATGACGCAACTTTTATGGATGGTGGGTAATTCTGATATTAGATTAAATCGCGCATGTAGAATTTTCACCTAAATTTGAAAGCAACCACCTTGGGATCGTTTGTTATGCTGATGCAGAACAATAATGCAAGGCCTCAAACTTTGCAAGTTAAGTGTTATGAAATTACCTTTCAACCCTCCATCTGTCCTTTGTTTTGATTGATTTCTAAATTTGTAGATGGCAGGTTTATGATTCAAGGTAAGGAGGTGTGGGTACAGTAACATTTTAACAAGCTAGGTACTTTAGCTTCATGAATCACTTATAGTGAAGAGATACAAAGGGAAGTAACATCATACTCAATTCTCAGCAACTTGAAATATAATGTGGTTCTTGAGAACAGGAGCCCCATGCTATCAACATAAATACTATTCGTCAGAGTAAAAAATGTCCCTACTCCAGAGAATCGTCAATGAAAAGATATGCATTAATCTTTATCCTAGATATGTCTTAAGAGAATCTTCGTTTGAGAGAGTAGGGAGATTTTTGTGGATAATGTTTCTTTTGATGGGTGTGTTTGAGAGAGGTAATTAGAAATCGCAGGAACTCTCTTTCTTTTACATGGATAATAGTTTCCAAGGCTACAAATATTATATAGGTTAATAGGTAACAGGTAGCTTGAGTCTACGCGGTATCTGCTGTTTTTTTTTTTTGATTAGATAGAATGGTGACATAAGTTTTTCTGCTTCTGACTTCTGCAGGTTTTGTTTCAACGTTTCTTTCTCCTTCCTTGAAAGGCTGGGAAATTTATAAAAAGAGGAAATTCATGCTGGGGCGCCAGTTAGACACTACGGGATGTGAGAAGACTTGCAATCCATTTCCACCAAAGGTGATGGTTTCTATCTAATTTTCAACTGGAACTCTGTAATTGGGGTCCAAGTGGTCAATTTGAACTGAACATTTGAGATTGGTGACTTTCACCTACGACAAGTTTTTAAGGGATCAAACGAATATAGGAGATTAAATGTCTAATAAGTTTCCTCAATATCAAATGCAGACCATATGGAAGTTTATGAGCTTACTGGCCAGTGTGAGGTGCAGTGTCTTTGCTGGCACCGTGAAATTGAATGCTATAGCTATATACAAAATATGCTGGCACGGAATTAGCTCTTGGCATGGCCAGGTATGAGACTGTGATTTTGTCTACGATGCCGAAACTTTGGGGCGAGGTATGGTACATATGCCTACACAATATTCGTTTCATGTGATGATAAGAGAATTGAAGGCATTTGTCTACGATGCCGAAAGGGTGGATTTAGTACGTTTGGCAGTTTCCATTGAGGTTATGCTTCACAATGATTATGGAGAGATTCGAGGGACAGTCTATATAGAGTTCGAATGCACGTAGAGAACAGTTCCCTATACCCTGGAAGATTCTCCATATGGGTGTTGGACCGTATTCACCAGGTCAAAGCTATAATTATACTCATGAAGGAAAACCAATAAGATTACAGTGACATGATTGTGCCTGACATCAACAACAACATTCAGTCAAAGCTATGACTACAGACGTCGTTATCATGTTTTGGTTTTGGCCTACTGTAATTCCGTTCATTTGTTTACACGCATCTACTTGAATACGTTTGGTAGGGGCATCTTATCGTCAATCTAGATTGTTCATAATTACAGTATAATTGTTTTAACATCCTCAATAGGTTTTTTTAGTTTTGTGGGTGTTTGATATTCCTAAAATGTTTCTTAGTCGTGTAAATTCTTAGTATCCGTGTCATGCTTATCATTACGTGGGTTGCTCAACATAAGATGCTTATTTATGTATAGTCTGAAGTTTGGTGATAAATAGAGAAGTATCATGGTTATGCTATGTTGATGTGGGGATGGTATAGTTTTGTCAACAGTTACCTGCTAGATGTGTATGTATGAGACGTAGGTGTTCGATAATTGTGCTAAATCAGAAAACAGACGTAGTAAAGAAACCAAGCAATTGATACAATCATACAACGTCCGATCAAACTTTATAAATTAGTATAAACTAATTTCTACTCACTAATTTCGATTTTTTTTTTTAATAACGAAGTATGAATGAGGCCTGTAAAACCTGACCAAGAAATATGAGGCTAGAGCCCGTGCGAACGCACGGGCTGTTACACTAGTATATATATATAATAACAGAGTTTTTTTAATTGCTCACATTCACCGGAGCTTCTGGTTGATTCTGGCCCCACCATTTAAAGTTTACCAAATATATATGTGGGTTATAAATGGTTGAAAATTTTAAATAATTAAATAAAATAATAATTATGTAAACAAAAAATCTTGCCTAATCTTAACCGATTTTTAGAAACAAATAAACACATGCATTGTTCATCACAAAATTAAATCAATCATAAAGGAAAAAAAAATACATGCATTGCTCATCACAAAATTATATCAATCATAAAAATTGTAAAAACAATGTCCAAAGTCCAATGTCCATTACACTTCTTCTAATCAAACTAATCACAATTGCAACTCTAAATTACTACTAATAGTTAGACTCACTCTTGCGAATAAAATTACAATTACATTTCCAAATACAATTCAGAAAGTTGTGATCAAATTTCGATCAAAGATAAAATTTAAAACCAAAATACAAAGAGATGCGGATAATTACCTGTAGGCTAAAGTTGGCTTCCTCCTCCGCATAAAATTGATTATTAATACTGTCCAACAATTCAAACTTAAAATTGTTAATAGAAATTTTTGGTGAACAATACAAGATATTAAGCAGGAAAAAAAAACTTTGAGAACATGGGCAAGGTAAGCGTTAATAGACAATGGGTAGGTTTGGATAGTATTTTCTAAAAAATTTCATTCCATAAATTAAAACTAAAATTAAAAATGAAAATACATGCAAGATATGCTTTAAAGTTTTCTGGAAAAAAATACTTCGATTATTAAATGTACAACAATCTTTATAAAATCTACACAAAACATATTTAACGTATTTTCCTTTAAAAGGGATATTTAAAATATGTATTTAAGGTAATTTTACAAATCGAAATAAAAAAACTTTAAAGGGGAGATTTGATTTCCTTTTTTACCTATATATATTTAATTTCCGTATAAATATTGATTTACCATTTTTACAAATAGTCAAAAATACTGCAACAAATAGAATACGCCAGCCAAAAATAATAAATTCTAATACATTTGATTAACAATGTTTTCAAAAATAGTCTTCTTAACATTTTTGTGCGCTCCATGTCTCTCTCTATATAAGGTGTTTAAGAAAAGCCAGAACATCAGCTGCTCTGCACGCTTCTTGCCTTATTGTTTTCAATTTAGGGTTTTGTTGTTTGATGTGTGTTTGTTGTTTGTTCTCAATTGCAGGTATCCAAAAATAAAATAGACAATTGCTTCTTTATTTTTCCTAGCCGGCTCTACGTATGAAAGTTATTAGAAGTAGCTTGGATTCGGTGCAACTATCCAAAAAAACAAACAGTCGATTGCTTCCTATACTGCTTTTGGTGCTTAATTCAACATTCGTAATGTATTTCTTATCCACCATTTTGGTTGCTTCATTTATTTTACTCATGCTACCGTTGTTTCTGGAATCGAGTTGGTGGTAAAAATCACGGAGCGGAACTTTTTATGGTAGAGAGTATGTAGCTGGCCAATGAAGAAGAACCATTTGTAAGACTATCATAATAAATTATTCTAAATTATTAATAATACTTACCAAGCTGAAGTAGTTGATGATTATAATTGATTCTTGAATTTGCATTGGCAGTCAACTGACACATATAAGCCGGTTCCAGGCTACGTACCAAGAATCAAAACATAGGTTACCTTTGAACTTTATGCCATCCCGTTTGATTCTTGCCATTGAATATATGGGTTATGCATGGTTAATATTGGAAATCGATCGGGTGTCGTTCATACATACATCGTGTACAAGTAGATGGTGTTGTTGAATGGTTAAGGAACAACTACAACTGATGCTTAAGGACATTGGAAACTAACCGAGGTAATTATATGCATTTTATTTCTGTAAAATGGGTAGTAATCAAGTTTTTTTATTCATATTAACAATAATTGATGTTGGTTCAAGGTAATTTTCAATTTCATTGAATAAATTATGAGTTTTGCTATTTGTGTACGCTAATCAATCAATTCGACGGCAAGAATTTTTAAATTTTCACCTACGGGTACGGATTTATGTTAATGTTGGTTGGAAATATATTGCCTTCATTTTCATTCATCTTTTTGTTTAGTCTGGTGCATGTACTGTCCTTTAATGCTGGTTGGAAATATGTTGCCTTCATTTTCATTCATCTTTTTGTTTAGTCTGGTGCCTGTACTGTCCTTTAAGGTTTCAGTGCAATGGGACTTCTAATTGCCAAAGCAATGTAATTCCAACATAGTTTTTTATTGGACAGTGTTTTGAGGTTTTTAAAGCTATATACATGTATTTGCTACTTATGACTTATGAATATATCTAACGGGTGATTGCTGGATATAACATTTGCAATTCAACTTTTCTACGCAAATGTATCAGAGTAATCAGGGTGTGTAGAGAAAATGTAGTACTCTGACTCAAACAAATAATGATCATGATTCATGCATAACCCATTGACTCACCACACCCATAAGAGGTTCCCGAAAAATCAGTTTTAAGTGATATTTTTCATTTCACCAACGATGAACAAATATTCGTTGTCCATAAAAATATATTTTTTTGAAGCAAATATTTAGTCTGCACCTACCAACGTCACATAGACTATAACAATACTTCCAGACGGGCCTTTAAAAAATGGTAGGTGTATAATTTGACTTGAGATCCCGCTGGTTTTAAAGTTTTCCTCATGGGATGTATCTTCTTTCACGGCCTGGTGACCTTAAAACGGCCTGGTGACAACTGACTTTAAAAGTTCCATTCCTATTAAACGCGAAACAAATCAATATGCGCACATACTAAGCAGACTTAAAAATCTTGGTGACAACTGACTTTAAAATTTCCACTCCTATTGAACGCAAAACAAATCAATGCGTATATACTAAGCAAGCAGACTTAGAAATCATTCATCACTCATTATGCATGCTCTTAAAAGCCCCGCGATTTCGTTGCTTTTCTCATTCGTGACTTGCGTGAGCTTAATTCTGTCGCGTGGCTGGGCTCCGTTGTCAAGAAGCTCCGCTCGGAGTGCCTTGATTTGGTCCAGCATTTCCTTCTGTATGGCTCTGCCCTGAGCGCCTTTCTTCGTTTGGTTATTTTCTCGGCACACCTGTACGCTCTCATTTAGATATGCTCCTGGTTCAGTTCTTGTATTTGATACTAGGATTCCGTGGCTTTTGCTGACGCCTCTGGTCTTGACGTATGTTTTGAATGCCGAATCCCCCTTCGAATAAGATACATTGTTTGGCCTAGAATGTCCTTTTCTGGCTCCTTTGTAGTTTGACGCCGATTTTTCCGCTACCTTCTTGTTGGCTTCGGCCAGCTGTTTCTTTAGCTCTCTTATTTTTCTATTTTTCAGGATTAATTTTTTGAATTGTTTAGCTCTGACTGTATTTACTTTGGTAGGATGTTGTTCAGGTATTTCATTTTTATGATCAGATTCTTCGTTCTCTTCTTCTTCGTTTTCACCGCTTTCTTCTTGCATTTGCTGCTGACGTGACTCTTCTGTTTCTGGGAATCCGTTTCCTTCGGGACTTAAATCCTCTACCACCACTTTGTCTTCGTTTACATGCTCTCGGCGTTGGATTGTGCTAGCCGCTACCTCAGGAGATAATCCTTTACTGGTTGAAAATCTAGTGTTGTGCTGTCTGGAAGATCCGGTTCCGTGCCTCGAGGAACCTACTCGCTGCTTCGGGGCGTGTTCCGAATTGGAAGCCATTTTATCGATGACCTGTCAAGAAACAAAAAACCCGTGAGGTCCAAGGCGGCTGGCGCAGTGTACTTTGTCGGCCATGTAAATCCACTCTACAACTAACATGTCAGACTATGTTGAATGTCCTATTTGCCCTTGTTAGATATATCTCTAACTGTTTGTTTTGTCTTGTAGCCTAAATCACG